>WOGJ01179877.1:0-12403 GCA_015342185.1 Leptinotarsa juncta | reverse complement strand
GGTATTCATGCATCTGAGAAGTTCTGCATTGAAACTTGGTCCCAAAAAAATGTCATCTGTTCCCGAAAGAAGTACGTAACAGATCCAATTCCAGTGGTCCGAGGAATGCCAAGACTCATTCAAGAAGTTGAAAAGAGCTTTGATCAACGCTTCTCTTTTAAGCTATTACCTACTGGACGGAAAATTCATTTTAGATATGGACGCCAGCAACGTAAGACTTGGAGCAGTCCTTTCTCAAATTCAGGATGGACAGGAAAAAGTTATTGGCTACTTCAGCAAAACGCTCAGTAAACCAGAGCGCAATTATTGTGTCACCAGGCGAGAGCTGTTGGCCGTTGTTAAAGGTGTAGAACATTTCTACAAATACGTGTATGGAAGAAGATTTCTGTTGCAAACAGACCATGCGGTTCTCAAATGGCTTCTGCAGTTCAAAAATCCCAAAGGCTAAGTAGCGCGCTGTATGAAGAGACTTCAAGAGTTTGACTCTTGAAACATCGAGCTGTGACTAGCCATAAAAACGCTGATGCCCTGTCACGAAGACCATGTCCGAATGACTACCCACATTGCCGACGAGCAGAAGAGAAGAAAGCAACTATTTGTAAAACTACAGCTGGACAATAAGGACAATAAGATCAAGGAAGACCAAGAGAAAGACCCAGCGATTAGGTTTTACTGGGCCCAATGGAACTCCCTTACCTTGAAAAACGGAGTTCTGAAGCAGGTGTTGGAGTCTGAAGACGGTGGAGAATAAAGGCGCCAGACAGTGGTATCCAGGAACAGGCGATGGGAGGTGCTCAAAGAAATACATGATGGAATCACTGGAGGACATCTGGGTGTAACGAAGACCCTCCAGAAAGTGAAACAACTGGTTTTACTGGGTTAATTGTCAAGCCGACATCAAGGACTTGTGCAAAAAGTGTGCCGTATGTGCCGCCAGTAACGGACCCCAGATACGCCCTATAGCTCCAATGCACCACTATAACGCAGTAAGTCCCTTTGAGAGAATTGCCAACCATGAAAATACATACTTCCTGGTGGCCGTGGACTACTTTAGTAAGTGGGCAGAAGCCTATGCCCTGCCCAACCAGGAAACCTTCACCGTCATTGATGTCCTGCATTCGGACCAGGGCATACATTTCGAGTCCGACCTGTTCCAAGAAATGTGTAAACTGTTGGACATTCGAAAGACCAGAATCACGGCCTTACATCCACAGTCCGATGGAATGGTGGAACGAATGAATAAGGCTATAAACCGCTACTTGTCTAAGGAAGTCTCTGAGCACCAAAGAGACTCAACCTGTTCCTATTGGCCTATCGTTCGGCAAAGCACGAGTCAAGTAGCCAAACCTCTGCCAATATTATAATGGGCCGAGAGCTGCGACTTCCTCGCGATCTGAAATATGGGACGCCACCAGTGGAAAACACTGCGGGGAAGACTATGTCAGCAAGCTTCGGCAGAGAATGGACGACATCCATGATGGAGTCCGTCTGAACATCAGGAGTGCCAGCGATAGAATCGAGAAGGTCTATGACATCAAAGCGAATGCTGGAGGATTCGAAACTGGTGACCTAGTTTGGCTGTACAACCCTAAGCGACGCCGTGGTTTATTACATAAGGAAAGCCTAGGATCGTCCATTTTAATAGATTGGCTCCTTATGCTGGAAGTCACGACCAAGTTCGCGCTCTCAAACCACCAAAAGATGAAAAAAAGTTCCAGAAGTTCATGTATTTTTCAAGATTGCAGTTGATTACGTACCAGCTCATTGCATGGCAGAGGATCTTCAAATGTCCAGGGGTATTGCTGTGGTATTCAACAAGAAATTCGGTCAGCTCCAAACATTACGAGAACAGAATCCAGAAGTCGGAGGAGTGCTAAAGTTGAAGAAGACCCAAAGAAACATTTTCTACTTGGTGACCAAAAAGCAGTCTCGAGACAAACCCTCCTATGAAGATGTCTAGAGGAGTCTTACCCGACTAAGGGACACGATAGTGGAAATAAAGCGTTAGTTGCTAAATGTTGTAATAAATAAATTAGTTTGTGATTATTGAAATATTGTTGAAAATACATTTGTTTAAGACAGTTAAGTCATTAATTTGTAACAATATCCTAAGTAATCGGAATGAATGCAATTCGAGTAGACACAATAGGTACCACAAAAAATATAAAATATCCTCTCCTTACATTGGATAGTCAAATATAGTGGACTATACATGTACATTGAACAGTCACTGAAACACTTCGATAGTTATTCAATAGATACAAAGTTTCAAGTACAATATTGACTGAAAGTTACCCTGAATATCATTTACATGCACTGATACAAAGTCGTATACAATATAGAGTCTAAGGATATGGTGGAGCAGCTGATATTCACTTGAAGAAGTTATAAATCATTTAAATTTTTTTTTTATTTATTTTGAAAAATGAATTCAGTTTCCTACAAACATCTCGCTAAGAAATCAATAGAACAGTGAAGTATTGATCATCTTTCACCGCGTATTTTCGATACTGTATTTCATATTGTTTTCGATACAATCTGAACACATAGAAACTTTTTTTTTCTAATTTCAACTTGTAGATTGCAACGTATTAATTATTTAAATTCCTATCTTATATTTTTATAGATCTGGGATTTTTCTATGCAGTCTACAGTAGCGATCTCAAGTAATTACAAATCATATCCATATTATTTGATAAATTGGTTAAGGCTTTCGCGGCCAAGATTTTCAGTGTTACGATCTTTGTTCGGGTTTGAAGGCCGTCGGAACTGTATCCTAACGTTTCGCCAGCATTTTGAAAGAGCAGTGTTGTTCAGTCATGGAATTCATTTTAACAGTGTAGTGTAAAATAAAGTTACAAGTATTAATGTCATTCTCATAAACAGGGTCTGCCTGTGAAAGATATTTTCTGTGCTTGGCTTCGGAGAGAGAACAAGTAGTGGTGATTCAAATAAAAAGTTTCTAATAATCATCATATGAGTTAATTCCACCATTCAAGGTATTTATAGATATGAAAATAAATGAGGATTATATTAAATCATATTTTGAACTTGTTGATTGTAACTAATCTAGAGTCGATAGGATTTTTCGACAATTTTTATTAATATTCTGCCAGGCAAAAATATTTGAGTGGAAAAAATAAATGTTGACGTTTTCGAAGGTCGCTGAATTCCTATAAACAAACTCGTGAGAGGATACGATCATAAAAAGTGTTAGGATCAAGACAAACATAAAAACCAAAAATGAATTTAAAACAAGAAGGAGATCGTCATGCACATGTCTAAATGCTCTATTATACAATAGGTCTGGGGTGGCTACTGCTGGAGACTACCAGAATCTGGAATCTCTAGGATTAGAAGAGTCGAATTGGAGGATCTTAAATCAACAGCTATAAGTTTTCTTGATGGTTTCAGAAAATAGGACTTGCATCAGAGATTATAAATTTCAATGCATCAAACCCTTGGGTAAGACCCTGTATTTCTTAGTATTCCTATTAAAGGAGATTATTGGGAATGAGTTGAATTTTTAAAAATTGACACTCTGATTCATATGTTCAAGGACCATTTGCAGTCAAATTATTCTGAATTCAAATAACATATTGAAACATTCAAGTGAACCGTCATTCTTATTTTTTTGGTATTTTGGAAATGTCTCCTATTCCGGTTTACCAAAGTTGGTCTACAGTGACAAGTGTTGAAAAGGGGAACAGTATTTCTATAAACTTCTGTAGATGGCGTCCAAATGAGAATTTTTGATTTGATAACCCTTTTGAGCACTTTGTATTAAACTTCTATGAAAGATCAAGAACCGACCTGTGCTCTTGCCTCCGCAGATCCACAGCTAGTCGTTCCAACTGAGCACACGTACCGTTATCTTGTTCTCGATTAAGAAGAGGGTAAGATAACGTTACAATACATATGTCGAAAATAATATTTCATCATAATTTATTGCACTTGCTAAGAAAAGCAGGGATCTGTATTCAAGATATGAAAAGAGCAAATACTATTAATGAACCACATAAAGAAAAAATCTGCATGCTCATATCCCTAGGTTGTTTTGTTTGAAAGAATAAAAAGTCCGCACAGTTAATATTCATTTGTCTCTTTACACACGTTCATTATTGTATTCTCACGTTTTTTCTTGTTGATTTACATTTTGTAACATTTCTCATATGAGTAGTTTGACATTGTGTACATCATGAATTGGAAAAAATGTGTCTTCCGTTCATTCACAGATCTCCAGAAGTATATAAACCTATAATGTTTCATTTGTTAATCTTGAAGAAATGGATTAACCTACTTGAAAGCGTGTGTTTTACAAAAACGCAACACGTGTTTCGCCATACAATGGCTTCTTCGGGCGTGTCTTTCTCCGGCCAGTTGGCATTGGAAAAAATAAATGATGGTATGTTTGGGCCATCTGAATTTTGACCAATGTGATCACATAATACACTTTGTCGAGAGTGGTTAATGGTTACTGATATGAACTATCATTTCAAATTCCATACACGTAGGTACTTGTTATGTAATTTGATATTGTTAAATTGTGTTGTTAGTTTCAATCGGATTTGCTCTGATTCTGTACTGGAAAACAAAATTGATAACAACATCTTCAATTTCTGTTGATTTCGTAAATAAACTGTTTTTAAGGAATATGCTGGATCAATATCCGGAAACTGAGAAAATCGCTAACATAGATAGAGATGAATTTCACTACTGCGGACTTCCATTGTCACTAATACAAAATGATTTTAAATCTTGGAAAGAACGAATAAAATTAAAAAATTGAAATGAATAGCTGAAAATAACAATATATTGAGCAATAAATACAATGAATGAAAATGAAATAACAATCAAAAAGATTTGTTAACGCTCGCAACAGTTGCAATGAGTGAAAGAAAAAAACTTCAAAATCAGTGAATCACGCATAAACTTCTTACCAACCTCAAAGGATCTAGATCCTTCAGGACGGTACCTGAAGCTTTTATTCAATACTGTACAAAATCCACAATTTCACCACTAACAATCGGATGTTTCGATTGCAACAACAGCCATAGAAAGAGCAAATCTACTAGCTGAACATTTTGCACCCCACTCCACAGTCTATTGGTTAGAAAATGCATCACCCACTTTCCCGCATTAAAATCCACAATGCCAAATTTTGAAACAACTTAATATCAATAAGGCATTTGGTCCTGATAAAGTGTCTATCATTGTACTTGAAAAGTGTACTGAAGAACTCGCACAAGTATTTTACAGACCTTTCAACCTGTCTCAGAAGGAAGGGGTTTTTCTTTCTTGTTGGAAAGTTGCTCGCGTTCAGCTTATTCCCAAAAAAGGACAAGAAAAATCTTCCAAATAACTATAGACCAGTCGCTTTGCTATCAAAAATTATGGAGAAAGCCGTAAACCACAATATCCTTGAATATTTTGAAGACTTTAACATCTTGAGGGGTCACCAATGTGGCTTTCGGAAACAAAGATCAACAGGCAACCTGCTATCGTATGTCATTCATATTAGGAATAACGCAATCGAGAAATATGGAGAGTCAAGAGCTGTTACTCTCGCTATTTCTAAGGTCTTTGATCATATGTGGCATTAGGGTTTGCTGGTCAAACTTTGATGCTATGGCTTTTCAGATCATTTTTGTGTATTGCTGTCTAGCTTACTAAAAGAACGTTCCCTGCAAGTAGCCGTCGATGGATATCTCTCGAATACTTTTACCGCGACACCTGGTGTTCCCAAGAGATCCATATTGTATCCAACCTTGATTTTATTGTATATCAACGACTTATTGAGAAAACCAAGAATCCAATATATTACTCTGCTGACGACAGCATACTTGTCGCGTCATTCCATTGGATTCGAGGAGATCGGCTGCGGATGTACATCTTCACTAGCAGGTTGCATATCTTAATGAGGATTTAGAAGTTATTTCGAAAAAGGGTGAAAGTTACCAGATTCATTTCAACGCCACGAAAACCCGAACATTGGTTTTCTTCAAAAAAGTAAATGTCTCCGAACCGGCCACACAGTTTCTTTTTCTGCTTCGATAAGTTTGTTAGGGGTTAAATGAATACAAATATGTCTTGGCACATTCATGTCGCTCGAATTGCAAAGGTTCCTTCTCGAAAGCTTGAAACACTGTTCCGAACCAAACAACCGTTCACACATCAGCAACTTTGGGTGCTTTATAAAGCTCAGATCAAACTTTCTTTGGAATAATGTTCTCATGTATAAAGCTCCGCCCCTAAACATACTCCTAAGCTGCTGGATTCCATACAGAAAAGAATTATCCACCTGATTGGAGATACTTGCAACCTCGATAGCCTGGAACACCGAAGAAAGTTGAAAATTTGTCTCTCTTTTATAGACACTTTCACGGAAGATGTTCAAATGACTTATCACATTTGATTCCACCAAGAAGGGTGCATATCAGAAATACGCCTACGTACTATGGGAGCTTATAGTTTTGAGTTTCAAATCAGTACACCTTGAACTTCACTGTTCAAAAACTCTCTCATTTGTAAAACATCGTTCATGTGGAATAAACTTCCTGAGAACGTGCTTCCAAATGAATTTAATCTCCAGCGAGTCATATCCAAAGTGAATTGCTACTTTCGCTCAGGCAACGCCTCAGAGTGCTTTAGGTATTTTCCTGTAGTGCTTGTTTTTTGTCCTTAAAAAATCCTTGGTTCTATTCTATGAAGGTTTCGTCAACGTATCTCAACTAGATTCGAGCAGCAAGAGCCTCACAAAAAAGAAAAGCCGTTACAATCAGTGCTGGCCTTTCTCTAAGTGAGAGGATTGTTGAGAAGGATAGTAAGAATTGGGTCCAAGTACAACATCCAAACCATTCGTATCAGCATCACAACAGCAAACCGAGAGTAGCAAAGCATGTTTGGGCTCATCAACATAACAGCAAGTGGTCCCAAGCTGAGATGCCATAGGGGGAAATACTGGTTTAAGAGGAAGTTCAAAGGAGCTGTATATATGCTGTCCAATGACGCATTCAGCCAAGATAGCGTAGAGATATGCGACATATGAACACCTTCAATCAAGTGGAAGCGGAAAGAGGGAAGAGGTGAAAGCGTTCAACTGACCTATAAATGGTTATCTCCCAGAGGAATAGTCCTATCATCACCCGAAGACGATTGTGGTTACTATCAATGGAATCGTCGTGAAGTAATTTGGAACTATACCTTTTCGATCCTTTTTTCATTTTTATTTGTTAAATTTTAACTAATGTTTTTTTTTATTATCTTCTATCTATCTATCATTGTATTCATTGCTCACTATAATTGTTATTTTCAGTCAGATATATCAAATTTTTAATTTTATTTGTTCTTTCAGAGATTTGAAATAACTTTATATCATTTTAGACAATGGTCCGATATAATAAAATTCACTATGAAACATTATAAACCACTTTCAAACAAACATATACATATATATATTTCTCCCAAACCCTAATCTTGACCATATATAGAGAACCACCATATTATCAAAGTGCTGGAATTACCTACACGCGATACAAACCTTAATGTAGATGTATTAAATCTCTATCATCATTTCGTTTTTTTACCGTCGTCTTTATTGAAATGGCCGTTGCATTATCAACCATTGATAGCTCCGTGCTGACGGCGCCATAACGTTCTTATATATAACAAAATTAAATGTCGGCCTCGAAGCATATTACGATTATGAACATGCAGTTAGATCTGCACTACCGGAAAACGTGAAGGTTAAAGTTCAGCTGAAATGAATATAGACTATCCTCCTAGTGGTAGATTCTCCTACCAGTTTCAGATATAGGAATGAAGATGATAAAACACGTGATATCGAGCTAAAGTCTGATGATTCTTTATAAAGGGAGCTGATCATTATCGGCCATAATAGTTATCAAATTGCCGTAGTTTTTATGGAAATGGTATGATACTGATGAGATAAAATATATTCATGTTGGAGAGATAACTTTTATTATACTCTGATGATATCAAACTATTGCTGTTCATGAATGATAATTCAATGCGTAGAATAACCAACCTCGACATGGTCAGCTAAACATAACATGAAGGAGAATAATTCTTCGAATTTACAACAATATATTCCAATACTGAAGGTGTGTTTTTCAATTGTATCTCAGTGTTTATAAATATGGGAAATTAAACATGAAAAGAGTTATTGTCACAAATTCCATCTATAGTCTCAATCTACCAATTGTTATTTAAGTTTCCAAATGTATCAAATGAAATTACTGATGAATTTCTTAATTCACTGATTTGACCTATTTGTCCCATTCCTTTATATAATCCAGAGACATTCTATATTTTGGTGAACTCTCCGTAATCTAAATATTCTGGATTTTGGTGGAGCAAACTTAATTCGCCACCATATTATGTGAACCTCATCGTTACGAAAGGAGAAATGTGGCGAAAATTTTTTTTCGACAATTATTTTTTGCACATTTATAAGAGTGTTTCTGAACAATTGACTGTGCTTCCGTTTTCTGAACCTGTATAAAATATTTTGATATTGGATCAGAAACGAAGAAAAATAAATTGTTTTCAATGGTTTTATGACAAAAGTAGGCAGGAAAAATTGAAATCTAATTGAAATACATTAAAAAGTTACAAAGTTAATGAAGATTCGAGAACTCAAAATATGTTTTGGTGATAGTGTTTTCAAGCTTTGGATTATTGTTCGGACAGTTAGTAAATTATAAATATTAATATCGGGCTACACGAACTTAAATAATTTCGAAACCATTGAAAGTGAGTTATTCTGACTCTCCAAATAAAAATATTTCTATCAATTGTGATTTTATAGAATCAAAAAGAATCGAAATTTCATTTTTCTGTGTTTCTATGAGAAGTCACAATGTTCACAGTTTTCAAATATATCTAATGTGAATTTATGAAAGAATCAGAATTGCTTACATTAAGGTATATTACCGAACATCATTCACACATTTCTGATCTTTATGATGATGGTTTGTTACTTGTTATCAACGATAACCTTTCTTTAGAATCG
Source organism: Leptinotarsa juncta (assembly GCA_015342185.1). Lineage (NCBI taxonomy): Eukaryota > Metazoa > Arthropoda > Insecta > Coleoptera > Chrysomelidae > Leptinotarsa > Leptinotarsa juncta. Next base: position 3,369 of record WOGJ01179877.1, on the reverse strand, counting down.
ACTGAATCCATTCCTATATATTAACTTAATTGAATTGCGAAAATCTAATATATTATAATTACTGTAAAAAATGTTCAAAATCTTCTTTCCGTCAACACGAACAACAACCCTTAAATGTCAAAATTTTTGCAAGCTAAGGATTAACAAGTTCTTACCTTACGTGTGATTGGTAGCGTAATATTCATGTAACTTTATGCTTTTCTACGTTTCATAATTTTTTCACCTAATCAAATAATGGAAAATTACGTCTATATAGCTTTTGAATGTCATTCAAAACTGGGCATGAGAAATATGTAAGTATCTCTAACTCTTATAACTGCTGTTGTTAGATATGTAAATTTAGTTAAAGACATTCTCTGAAATACAGAACGTGTCCGTCGTCATAACTTGCCCATTCAAAATCACTTTAAAATTAACCCTAGTCAATTTACATTCTGAATTGGGACTATAGTCATCATAACCTTCGTACATTTCAGATCATATCTCAAATGAAGTTGATGCTTGAAATATTTCACTAAAGACAGCATTTGCAAGTTTTGAATAATTTTGGAAATAAGGGCGTCACTATGCAATTTCAAACACAGTTTTATATGATTTGTTTCATTTGAAAGGTATTTGGTAATTATTTTTCAAAGAATATTTGAATATCATATCTACTACTCAGAAATCATCCAAGGATCAAATGGTTCTCAATTTGGTAGAATATGTATCCCCAGGTTCAGATTTCAACCCTATCTACTTTCAATAATCAATAATAGGAACTGTCAGACAATGTCTTGAAGGATTCTTTCATAATTTAGGCGATGAACACTTCATGCTCGTATTCACAAAAAATGCCCAACCTCTTTCTGTGTGAACACCACACCTGCATTGAATATTACTGTCACTCATTTTATTTTCATCGTAGTTAACTATTATATAGTGAATGAAAAATCCATTTATATCAGTTTATTTTTGCAATAACTCTGAAATCGAATATAGTTTCATAACTACCACCGATGACGTTAAAAACGAAAAATAACTCATAAATTTTAGATATTGCTTGTCTTACATAAACTGATTTTTTTTTAATTTCAAGAAACATGAAAAAACCTACTTATATATAATTATAATGCGTAACATATGTATTTCTTTAGTACCGATTTTTTATAAATATCGGTTAGTTTATCAAAAACTGCTCAGTGAACTCTTGAACTCCAAATTATATATAAAATACAATTATACATATATATACAATGAATATAATATATGTTTGGATCTCTGAAACTAATAATGATATTGATTCGAAAACTTCCTGACATCAATATAATTTTTTCAAATTCCCATATTGAACAAAAACATACCCTTCAAATCATATCACACCCCCTTTTCGTGTGTCCAGCATTCCTCTTACCTTCTACACAATAGCTGAGGCTCTGCTTTGTAGTGTCCCAGCGCGATGGACGGTCCTCCTCTCGAACAGGAAAAATCGCGGCTCGTCGTCTAATCACATAATATGCACAACTGCACCTGCACCTCGACCGGCCTTCACCTGCCTCTTAGCGACGTCGCGACGTTGGCCTGCACCAGGTCTCTGCACAGTGTACGGCGCGTTGTGTTCGTTGACGCCCCAAGTGAACACGTAAAACAGGTACAGGCTGTGCGGCGGCGTTGCCAGATTAAAGCCGAGAGATTTCTGCGCCCGGTTAAGGGCATGGACGACGAGGGCTGTATGAATCGAAAGCTCACGCAAATACCATTTCGAAACTTTTTAGTTTGCCTTCACAGAAAATTATCATCATTGTGGTAACATTCAATGCGTAATTCCGCAAAAAATACTTCAAAACTTACTAACAATTTAGTAGAACAAAACAGATGGGATCATTTCAAAAACATCTGAAAAAAAAGGTCCACGAAAGCAAAAGATATACTAAAAAATATATTTTTCACCATACCGAAGAGCCCTAGATATGATGACTCAAAAGAAAAATTGATTCCTCAATATTCATATTCACTGGCGAAAATAATTAGTCAGATATAAGAAATGCATTTTTACACAATAAAGAAATTTCAACAAACGTTTTTTTTAAATCATCATTTGCAATAATAATAATAAGAATTCCATTAAAATCGATTGTCTCATAAACAACGCATGTTTTAAGGTGAGACCCACCAGGTCGGGTAAATAGGGCAAGAGTTTCCTATTTTGATAAACCAGAATATCTTTTCAGATCGAGAATATCAGTGGTTGTTTTTAAAATATTCGCCAAAAACTAGAATTGTCGAATCTGGTTTTTTGGCTCCGCCTCCATTTCGAATGATATAAACAGGAACTTTCAATAATGTTCTGTTCAATTTGTTATAATCTGATACAAACCAATTTGCAATGCCAAGTTTCGTTCATTAGATTTCTTCATCGACTATTTTTTTAATACTATACTATCAATTTCTGTAGTCACTGTAATAACAAATTCAGTCCATGCATTCTAAGGATTTCCTACAAATGTGGAAGAGCTGTTCAAACACCATAAATGGTGTTTCTGATGTTTTCTGGCAAATAAAAATAGTGGAGAAAAAAGTTACGAGGGTACTGAATTGAATTGATTTGTTCATGGTGAACCATGAATTGACAAAATATATATAATTGCAAAATTAACTGTCAAGTACGTAAGTTATCATTAAATTGGTGTGAATTTGTGAGGAGAAAAACATGCATTTTTCTATTGATGGGAAAGTTGATATGCTTTTCGATTACGCGAGATGTTTGAGAAAAGCTACTGGACTCTAGCTTTGTATGAGGAATTATACCATAAGCCACCCAAAAGATATATTCAACGAATTTAGAGGAGTTAAGAATCATGGTTCATTTGAGAAAACCTCGAATAAGAATTATACAGTAACTGAAAGAAGTGACGATTCTTTAATTGGCGTTTTGGGTGAGTAGAACCTACCTTATTAGTAATAATGAAGTAATATTCATTCCTTCAGCGTAGTAACAGCTATTTCCATCAATTCTAATATACAGTGTCACACATAAAGTCCGCATCGAATGGGATTTTTTTATGTTCATCTCTTCAAGCAACTTTTGAGAAAAGCAGTTATTGCTCGAAATTTCGAAAATCGCTAAGGAGAAAAGATGATCGTTTTTTCATTTTTCACTCATATACCAATTTTTAGCTCTCTAGTACAAATTTAGTTTTTTTACAGTTTTTCGAAAATTTGACATTTGCCGATTTATCAAATTCAGCCAAACCTCTACAAAGTTAGTGCTTTATGCCTAGCTTATCTTTCCAAAGCATTTTTATTACCAATTGCAATTCTGAATACAACTTATTTTGCAAAAATTAAAAACACCAGAAAAAATTATGCCAAAAATGATGCAAAGTTGAT
>WOGJ01179626.1:0-15873 GCA_015342185.1 Leptinotarsa juncta | reverse complement strand
ATTGTTTCTTCTTCCAGTTGCTGTTGCAAGTTTTTCACAGCGCTTTTGCTGTACCAAAAAAGGGTTCTGGGCCAATGGGGGAGCGTCGTGCTCCTTCTCGTGCTAATGAATCAGCCTCTTCGTTGCCCTTGTATCCTGTGTGGCCTGATACCCAGGCCACATTAGCCTCATTAGCCTCGTGTCCCTTGTAGCTTTTCTAGGCAGTTCCAGACTAGTTTGGAATTGACCTGCATGGAGCTAATTGCTTTTATGGCTGCTTGGCTATCAGAGTATATTGCAATAATCTTTTCCATAAACTCTTGCCTTAGTAACTCTTCTGCGCAGAGACGTATTGCTGCTGTTTCTGCCTGGAATATCGTCACTATTTTACCTAAGCTCAGTGAGACTTCACCTTCTTCGGTTTTTGAGCCGTCTGTGTAACAGGCATTTATTGGAGGTCCTCCCCTCCATGCCATGAAACTGGGAGTTTATATAAAAATGCAGGTGGTGGAAAACCAGAAACTGTAACAATGCCTGAAATAGAAGAAGCTAAACTTGATGCGATAGAAGAAAATCCCTGAAATTATACCAGGAAGATGTCACTGCAGCTGGAAATCAGCCCAAAAATCGTTTGGGCAGTTCTAGATACAAAGAAAACTCCTATACCGATATCATATATAGCGCATCCAAGCTCTACTACCTCGGGATTTTCACCCAAGATTAATGTTTTGCAGGTGGTTGATTCAAACGTCATACGATGGCACACAATAATTTTTTACCAAATATTTTACGGACGAAGCAAATTTGTCACGAGATGCTACATAATTGACCCATTTTTTCTCCAGGACGATTAACAGGTGAATCCTACACGGAATTTTTGCGAGATCATTTACCCATTTTGTTAGAAGAAGTGCCGGTACTTATAAGTTATGTACGACGGGACTCCAGCTCACTTTAATGTTCTTGCTAGTCAGCATTTCTACATCACCTATCCTAAACGCTGGATTGGACCTAAAATCGACCAGCTCATAGTCCTGATAGGAATTCCCTAGATTTCTATTTATGGGGTTACATGAAGTCTCTTGTTTATGAAATCGCTGTACTAAATGTTAATGAGTTGAGGAATACTGCAGGTATTTTTGAACGTATGAGATAATCAATAACAAATCAATTGCAATCGTGTATTTTATCAGAAAGGTCGAAATTAACTAGTATTTATTAACTTTTTGTTTTTATTTTATATGGTCCATGAATAGTTTTTAGAAGCGATCTTTTCTCGAAAACGAAGCTTGATATGAAGAAAACACATGTAATATTAAATTGTATTTTCAGATGATTAATCTAAAATCATCAATAATTATAAAAATGTCAGAGACGTTCCTTTCTTTCTCAATATTGTTGGCTGAGGTACCCACTGGACCTATAATTTCAATCTAGTTTGGGCTAAATAAGCGCCTCATTATTTCAAATAACTGTGGTGAATTTCAACCATATCGATGTGAGAATATTTATGATATTTCATAAATACCGTTTTTTTAACTTCAACGCCCTATATTTCAGAAACGAAGCAACTCTAGATATATGTTTATGGGAAATGTTTTCTTAAAACGACCTAATAAACCAGCCTGAAAAGTTTTGCACCGTAGTTAAAAAACACTCCGTATAGATATTCACTTGAAGATAGACACCTTAACGATTTACAGTGACTACAACACTCAATTGTCAGTTATCAAAATGACATTTCATTTTTTTTCATTAGTTTTCAGGGACGAGAAATAAGGACTAAAAATGGCTGCTAGGACGAAACTTTCCTGCTAGTAACACTCCCTGTGTTTCTCATCGGAAAACGAACAGGGCAACGCACGCATGTCCCCTGGAAGGTTATCGATCCAATGACATATTCGCGTTAGTCACGTGTGTCTTCTGATAACTGCGAAACTACAAACAACAGTACAAAATGTTGCAAATAATATTAATTCCGATGAATACATGAAGTTAAATATTCTTCCCGGCAGTGGCGTATTTTGATATGATGGCTTACTCCAATAGTTCTTCCTTGAAAACGCCCACAGTTCTTGAACAGTTGCTAGAAGAGATAAACTTTCAGAGGACCAAAGAAATGAGGCAGTTGCTGAAAGATGGTAAATATTTTTCTTTTCTGGACGCCTGTTTTGAAAAAGCACTACTAGCTGATTTCACCTTTATTATAAATTAGTTGTATATTTTCGTGACCCTAATTAATAATGATTTGTTTGGGCTATTATGTAAGAAAAATGCTTTTCACTGCGTCACCCTCCTACTCATTCTCACGCTGATTCCCTCACTTTTCCCAAGGGTGAGTACTATTGCTAGTGTCATTCATGATTCATTAGAGAAGTCTTCAGTTTACTATTTCTATTCGGGGCGGTTTGAACCATGACGCCAAAAAATAGATTCCTCGCATCGAGGGGTATCAAAATTTACTAAGTATTTTATGGTAATTTTCTGAATTATGAATTTTGCAATTTCTCACGAAGATTTTTCAGAATTTTCTTCGTAACAGAATACTTATGAATTACTCTTCTTCGGACCAATCGTACAGTTATTCGTCATCTCCAATGCAAGTCCCATTCATTTTTCTCAAAGCTGAAAGCTTCACGTTTGAAAAAGGCAGAGCTGAATTTTCAACTTTAAAAGTGAATATTCAAGATATTTAAAAACCTTTCTGAACCCTTAGCTAAATTACGAATGCACCGGGGTGTGAATTTTTCAAGTAATTTCTATTTGAACAATACTTTTGATCATTTTCAATGCTAGCTTAACCACATATGAATACAAAAATCTAAATTCAGTGTTATCCTACTCTTATAGTTCTGTCTGTGTGTAGAGCAGGGACGGTGAGTGTAGGCCCATAGCACTTAGGCCACATGTGACCCATCATTCACCCTGTCCTTTCCAGGAAGGTGGACAGGTCTTAAGGAGACATATCCTTTATATCCGCAAGTGTAGGCTCATTTGACAGTGGCCAGTCAGAAATCCTACTGTATAGCGTAGATTTTTTCTGGACAATGCCAGATATTTCTTTGGCGCCAGCTTCCCAGGGTCGCCAAGGGTGATCCTGGCAAGATTGCATCTTTCGATATCATCCCATCTCTTTAGGGATTGAGCATGGGTGTGACGTTTGGCTAGTTCCGCAATTGTCGAAGTCATCAGGCCGTAGGTGCCACTGGTCCTAAAATTCTTAGTCCAGCCGCTTCCTTGGCTAAAGAATCGGCAATGCTATTACTTTCACTCCTATCGTTTACACCAGCCGTTCGTAATCGTAACATGGCCATTAACGAAACCTCCTCAACGTATAGGTCCAGAGGGGTCAGACCAGTAATTACTTCCATTGCCGTGTTGTTGGTGTTGTTCTCATGGTAACTGTGATGTTTAAACAAACCAATCGCTGTATTTGACATAATTTTTTGATGGCCGTTGCTTGAAGAACTTTCGGTCCCCTTGCAATGCCTCCATACGTTAATATAGGTCTTATTATTGCAGTGTAGATCGAGGTGACCACACGGGGTGAAAGACCTCATTAGCGTACTATTGTCCTCCGACATTGCTCATCAGCCACATATACTCTTTTTGCTCTACTCTGTAGGTGAAAGTTCCTACTCTTATAGTTATTTCGCAATAATTTCAGGATCATTTTATTCAATCGATGATTTTTTCTATTTCGCTCTTCCACTTCAATAAAATATCTATAATTCATCATTTCAGTTTTTAATCTAAAAGTGCTTGAGTTTCAATGAATTATTATTCAAAGTCCTCTAGCTGAGTGTTATTTTTCAGTATCAATAACTATCCTCCCCAGTCCTTTTGTGAAAGTATGTCCGGCCGTACACGGACCACATATTTGCAGTTGAGGCAACCACATTGTGCACTGCACTTCGCGGTTGACCCAACCACATTTTTGTGGTTCACTTACGGTCATATAAACCGTACTTGCATTTGAGGCAAGTGACATCAAAAATTGAATGTTGTGAGACCAATATGAGAAAAAGTACACCACGGCGTACGCGGTTGGGTACGACTGCAAGTTTGTGGTTAGTATACGGTGGATGCCGCAATAACATCTCGGCGGAGATCAGCAGCAAATTGACTTCAAACGTCCGTTTTGACTTTTGTGAACGCCCGTGTACGTGTAGTAGAGTATTTCTTATGGACGGCTTGAGTTTGCTGGAACGCGACTGCAATTGAGTGGTCGATCCGACCGGAAAATGTGGCTCGTGTACGGGCGCTCTATGTCTCAACGAATAATGGCCAACTATTTTTCAGTTTTTCTGTTATAGAAGATGAAACTTTCGTAAAGTTTCAAAAGTAAGCTGACTTTCAGATTTTCATTTCGAAAATGAAGATGTACCTCTGTTGTGCTATAAAGTATTTTTTGAGTTTCTTTGAAAATCTACCAAAGAATTGAAACCAAAACTGCCAAAAATTTGAAAAACCGCAATTGAAATATGTATAAATAGGATACTATGAACAATCGGATAATATATATGAGCGTCTTCATGAAACCATCATCATTTTCACTTTTCATATGGATTGGAATAACAAATAACCAATTGGATTGTTTTGTGTTTTTGTAGCTCCATATCTCATTATTGCATTGTAAAGAATCCATACGCAATAAATAAAAATTAAAACTCAATGAATATTTATTCTACTATGTCGTGTATACTGATCGATAGAGATATTTGCACTCTCTACATTGATGTTATTGAACTATTTGCGGCTCTAAGAATTCAAATTGAACTAAAGTTCAAAAAGTAGGTTAGGTTTATTAGGATAGGTCCAAAGTGTTTGGGTCTATTCGACCGTCCACCGCAACCCACAAGTTATTGTGGCTCACACCTATTTACACTCGACCAAATAAACCCAGCTTCTTAACGAAGCCGATTAGTTTATATGGTGAGTGGTCTTTCAGGTTAGATGGTGAGAGTACGGCTCTGCCGAACTATAAAACCTCGTTCGGTTCTCAGCGGTTCCAAACAGAGGCGACTCACACTGTCTTCCGAGTCCGAGTCGCTGCATATGATGATTCAAATGACCTGTAAGAATGCCTGTTAGACATAGTATTTCATCCCTACTGTAGACCAACAACTGTTTGATATCAAGCCATATCAACTCCATAAATCTTCTTGCCATCCAGGTGTTCAATATTTGTTTGGCAAAGCCTAAAGCGATGCCAATGAAAGGTTCTGGTCCGATGAAGCTGGCCTTCCAGGCCAGTATGGCCAGGGATCTAGACCAGAGACTATCTGTTAAGTCTTCCTATCGAGGAGAGTCTTTTTTGGCAATTTGCTACGAATTTAGACGTTGCCCGGTAGGAGCCAAGAGCTTCCAACGCCGCTTGACTGTCCGAGAATATTTTTATTGTTTTGTGTATGATGTTGGATTCTACCAATCTCACCGCACACAATTCAATAGCGTAAATTTCCCCTTAAAATACAGTCGTATAGGTTCCTAGGCAGGTTGATATCTCTGTTCTGATCCTGCGACTGAAAACATCTGCACCAGAACCGGAAGGTGTTTTTGATCCATCTGTGAACTAACAGTTATCTGCTCTTAATATTTCCTTCTCCCAGAGGATCCAGTCCTCTCTACTCGGGAACAGTACTTTACAAGGCAGTTCGTAGTTAATAGTTGGAGGCATAAAGTCAGAGGTGTCAACCAAGAGTCTGTTGCACTGTTGTATTAAATTGATTTGTGCAATTCGCAATGTGCAATGCGCAAGTCTATATGCAGTCCATCTAGCCTCTCTCTCCAGATAAATGTGGAGAGGAGGTAGATCTAGAAGGATCTCCATGGCCTCTGACGGTATGGTACTGATGGCACCACTGGTGGCCAGACAAGCCTGTCTCTGTAAGCCAGAGAGATTCGCCTGGATCGTTTTCTGTAAAGCCTTCGGCAACCAGGAAACGGCACGATAAGTAATCATTGTTCTGACAATCAACACATAAATCCAATAGATTTATTTGGGACCTAAACCCCAAGTTTCACCACGAATCCTTCGACATGTCCATAGGGACAGTCTGGATTTGTGTAAAAATTTTTCTTAGTGAGCGTTCCAGGTGAGTTTTTTATCAATGACAATGCCAAGATATTTCACCTCCGTTACAAATGGAATGACTCCACCATTGAGGAAAAGATGCGTTAGATCGTCCAATCGTCCAATTTTCTTCTTCTGGTGAAGGGGATTATCACAGTTTTGCTGATTTTCCCCACCCTTCAATTCATACACCAATAACTCCGCAACCAGTTATCCCAATTCAAAACAGTAAAGGTTGTATAGAAAATAAAGACTTTTGAGAAAAAATTATTTCGAGGTTCCACAGTTATATGATAAAAGAGCTGGAAGATTTAAAAATAAATTATATAAGAAAAATGCTTGAAAATACATTGGAGTTTTGAAAACAGGATGTGAGAAAACAACAATTTCAACATGTACTTCTTCTCTAGAAATTGTATTTCAGCTTCTGTTTATGAACACAGAACAGAAGCATTAAAATCGTAATATTTTCGTCATCATCTAAATAGCTTTAACTAGAATAAAAACAAATTGACTACACAAGTTGAAGTTGGGTTATAAACACGATGTATTGACACATGTCCAAAGAAAATTACGGCATAAAATAAAATAAGAAGTAAACAGTTGGAAAACTTTTAAGCTTATTTCTTATTCCTTACTTTAGCTTATTTATTTTATAAACGCTCTGCCTAGAAAGTGTATATTCAACTTTCTTACTATACTTTATTTTATTTCTTATTATATCTTACTTTTTTATAAACAAGTCTCTATTTCTTCACAGTTGTTTTTAATAATGTTTCATCCCTTAAATATTCCCATCGACAAAATCTGTTATGATAGCCCAGTCAATAACCTCAAACAATCTCCCAAAGAAAACATTCACATGATTATTTCTCCGAGTATAAAACCCTTTCGATACGCCCATATTTAAGTGGCCGGTCATTGGCCGCATAGGCGTGCATTGTGCCGATCTCAGCGGGGCAAACGTCACCTGCACAATTATTCATTATATTCAGAGAGTATTGCCTTTGGGTCGCTGTGCTATCCTCTCAGCCTTCTTTGATTCATCTTCTCCTCGACGCAGCCATCGCGAATTCTCGTTACTAGATCTTGTCTAGGACATGACCGCGCCTAGGGACGGTTCCCGATGCGCCAGCGATGGAAGTTATAGACGGTTTGTTACCAACAAATTTTAGAAAACGAAAATTGGAGACAAAAAGTGTGAATACACATATAATAAGAGCGGTTAGGTGACTAATAATGACTAATAATGAATGGACTGTATTCATCGATACACATTAAAGACAGAGTTGTGTTAAAAAAGTAATCGATAAAAGAAAGGCGAAGTTCATCTTTCGCTGCATTACAACTTAACCTGTACTCCTATATAGTAATAATAAACACGTATAGACATTGTCTAGATGTACTTGCTTCTTTCAATAAATTACCTACAGTTCAATAACAAATTTTATAAACAGGATTCAGATTTTTACCAATGGTCTCACCCCTTAGTCCACTTTCAGCAGAAATATTTATGAACAGCTTGGAAACCACTATAGTGAATGGGTAAAAACATATTCATTTTTGGTACAGATATATAGACGATATTCTCGCCTGTTTCAGAGGTACACAACAGCTGAACATTGATGAATGACATTCATAAATAATCTCAATAGCAACATTCAGTTCACACTCGAAACAAAGATAGAGAAAAAGTTTAATTTCTTAGACCTAACCATTACACACAATCAGAATAAATTTGAGGTCAATGTTTTCAGAAAACCTAGCTAGACAGACATTACCATCTCAAGTGATTCTTTCCTTTCCGACAGTCATAAATTAGCAGCCTGTAATTCAATGTTGCACAGAGCATTCTCACTGCCTTTGTCTGCTATCAATCTAGCTAGGGAAATTGATATAATTACACAGATAGGCCATAATAATAGTTTCAACGCAGACACAATCCAGAAGTTAGTCAGAAAACAAAGCCGTAAATTCACTTACAGATTAATATACCCCCAGATCAAACAATCAGAAATCAAGAAGTGGGTAAGTCTAATATATTTTGGTAAAGGAATAGAGATAATTCCGGTTTCTTTCAGAAAAAACAATGTGGAAGTGGCATTCAGATCACATACCAGGTTATCTGATTTCCTTTTCAATGCCAAAGATAAAGTCGACAAGGTGGAGAAATCTGGAGTTTATAAGCTTAAGTGTCCGGGGTGTAATAGTGTTTATGTGGGACAATGCGAACGAAATTTCCATATGCTGAACATGAAATGTCGTTCATACTAGGTAAAAATTATTCGACGTTTTCAAACCATTTCTTGGCATGCAACCACAAGTTTTCGAATCTGAACGATTCGGGAATTTTGCACTAAGCAAGGAAGGGAATCCTTGGAAATTCATAAGCAGAAACATTGCGAGTGCAACCTGTTAAATGATCATATCGACCTAGATTAGTCACCGGTTTCAAATTAGCATATCCACATTGTTACAAGTAAACAAAATTGAGGTATGATGAAAAGAGAAATGGAAATTTCTATGTTTTTTCCACCGGTTTACCACATGAAAGTGGTAAAAAACAGAAATTTTCATTTCTTTTTTCATCATGATCTCCTACCACGTAGTAACGGCTACATCCATTAATTTATTAAAATTGAGGTACTCAATCAAGACAAGTACCTCTATTATTACCTACAGGGTAATTAGCCTAAGGGCTAATGTAATCAACCATTGTTAGTTTAGTTTAATGTATAAGTTTGAAATGTCCTTATAAGACGAAACTGCAGTTACGTCAGTTACAAATAAAAGTGGTAAAAAACATAGAAAGTTTCAATTCTCTTTTCTTCATTGATATTTTTTTGCATCACTAGAATTGCAAATTTTTGTTTCGGCCATTGTACACGGTAAAAACAGTCCTGGGACATTATACAAAATTTTTTACTGCAATAATGAAACTGAGATCAACAATTATCCCTACAACTTCAGTTTGGAAATTTGTGAAAATTGGTATTAGAATGATTAAATAACCGACGGTGTTTAGGTTCGTCGTTCACGTTTTCTAGGACATCTTGGCTAGATAAGCTAGATAAGTGTAGATAATGCACGAACCAGGATCTCAGCACGGCCAAGAGGTATGCTGCAAACGCGAACAGCAAAGTGCTCGACGACTGCAGTAAATACGTAGCCTAGAACATGCAACAAATCGTACTCACTAGTCAGTGGGCAAGGAATAGATCCTTTAGCCTATTAATATAAATATTTTTTTCAACTTCATGTTGCACCTTCCTCAAAACCAGTGGAAGTTCAAAATAACGATTCATAGTCAATATTGAAATAACTTCTACAAGACCTCATTATCGCAAACGTATCTTTAGAAAATGTTTAACCTTGCATTCACTAACTCATGATTTCATCAAAGGTTCTTTAATTATTTCGAAGAATCACGTTTTCGTTCTCATAGTGTCTAATAAAAGTAAAAAGTAGTTTTGTTGTCTTGTACATACCATCTATAATGTTCCTCCCCATCCTTCGAATTCCGCCATCCGTGTCACTAATTGAAGTGTCTGGATTTTAGTTTTTCCATCTCTTCATCTAACTCTACCATATTCCCTGTTTTTATATTTTGGGAGCTGAGTGATTTGTTTATTTTTCCCCCTAGTGCTCGGAAAATATTTAAGCCTCATGGGTATGCTTTTGAACCCAGAGCCCAAAACCTTGCGCACTAGGTCTCATCAACAGAGTTCTTGAACAGTGAAGATCGAGGTGTACTGAGTTGAACTTCAAAACGATGAGCAGCCACAGTTCGTCGCGTATTTCTGATATGTACCGCACTTGGTGAAATCAAATGGGCCAAATCACTTGACCACTTCCCGTGAAAGTATCTATAGAAGAGAGACAAATCTCCTTTCTTCGATGCTCCAGACTATCAAGATTGCAGGTGATGTTCGCGTTTCCAATAAGGCGGATGGTTCTTTTCTGGATGGAATCTAGCAGCTTCAGGGTATGCTTAGGGGCGGAGCTCCATACATGAAAACAATACTTCATAGAAGGTCTGATCTGAGTTTTATGAAGCATCAAAAGTTGCCGAGGTGTGTAGATTTTTCTGGTTCGGAACCGTATTCCAAAGTTTTGAGAAGCAGCCTTTGTTTTAACCCCCCAACCAACTTATTGAAGCAGAAATTGGAATTGTCTGACATTATTATATCCGGTTCGGAAAGAAAAGCGATGCCTGGGTTTTTGTGGTATTGAATTGAACCTGGTTATTTTCACCCTAATTCGAAATTATTTCTAGATCCTCATTAAGATATGCAACCTCCTGCTACCGGTGAAGATGTGCATCTGCAGTCGATGTCCTGGAATCCAAATAGAATGACGAAATAAGAGTGCTGATGATTGCTCAAGATGTTGAAGCCTTCCAAATATTTAAGGATATGTTTTACGGCTTTCTCCGTGATTTTTGATATCACTGAACGTTATTTGGAAGATTTTTCTGCTCTCTTCAGAAATAGAATGAACGCGAGCAATCTTCCAACAAGAAAAAAGACTGGTTGAAAAGTCTGCAAAATACTGCTGCGAGTGTTTTTGTACACTTTTCAAGTACGATGACGGGTACTTCATCAAGACTAGACGCCTTGTTGATATTGAGCTGTTTCAGAATAATTCTAACTTGACGTTGTCGAAAAGTAATTTTCGGCATTGTGGATTTTAGTAAGGGAATTGTGGGTGGTAACTTTTCCAGAAAATCGACTGTGGTTTGGGACGCAAATTGTTCAGCTAGTAGATTTGCTTTTTCTTTGGCTGTTGTTGCAGTTGAACCATCCGCTTGTGTTAGTGATGGAGTTGTGGGTTTTGTAAAGTCTTGATTACCAGCTGCAGCTACCGACCAGAAAGATCTAGACCCGTTCGGATCGACAAGCAGTTTATCCCTAATTCTCTGATTGTGAAGTTATTTACTTTCATTTATCCAAGTTTGCAGCTGTTGTGAGCTTTAACAAACCTAGTTCGGGTTTCGGCACTGAAATTTTTGCGCCACTACCGGGTGGCGATATTTTTGGAGGCGACATCTTACTCGCAATTTTTTTTGACCAAGATTTGCCGTTAAAAGGTAGTTTTATTGAAAAACGAATATATGCAACCGTGGATGATAGCATAACTTTCGTGACTTCAGAAGCATTAATAGATGGATCTTTAGATCTGAAACAAACATCTAGCCAGGAGGAATTTCGGAAATTGTCTTAAAGATCCTCCCATTCAGCTGATCTGTAACGCCAAACTTTGCGCGATTTAGATTGTTCCCCATCATTTATCGGCAATTCACTCAACACTGAAATGAATTTGTATCAGAAGATCCTAATGGAGACCAAACGGTGACTTGGTAAATTTCTGGATTGGTTGTTAGGTATATATTCAGAAGTTTTGGGGTTAGCATTTCCTCTGGTTGACAGAAGAGATCGCTTCTGATAAAAAGAGATATTCCAAAGTTACGTCTGAATCGGGAGTGGGAATTATAGCCCGTATATAGAACTTTGATTTCTGTGAGTGCAAAAGTAAAATGTCTGTTTTCAGACGTTGGTGCAGTGAGTTTATATTTGTGTTAAACACCCAAAAGAAAGATGTGGGAAACTTCCGAAGGAAATAAAGATGCAAGTTTAAAATACACTTTACCAAAGATGTGTAGATCACGTAAAGAATTTTTTTTCAGATACAAATTGAAAGAAAAATACCTTTTGATCTACTCTCACATGAACATTGAATTATGACAAAGAAACAGTCTTTCCAGTTATTGCATTTAGCCTCTTCATACAACGTGAGAAATGAAAGAGCATTCATACAAAATTTCTTGTTTTTAAGAAAATTTACCACTTTCAAGATGTACTCATTGAGGTTTAGTATAGAAAACACTTATTTTCACTTATTTCACTCATTTGAACTATTGAAGACAAAAACACACGCATTTCTTGGACAACATTACGTTTTTATGTCATCGGGTGAGACAAATCTGCTCATATCACGATGACAAAACATTACATATCAATACGGTTATTACAGTTCCAGCCTTTCTTCGGCTGTTTTTCACATTTTTTTGTATATGGATGGAGAAGTAAGAAGCTGAAAATCTTTTTTTTTTCAAAACGATTTGAGTGTTTTGCATTCAATTCTATCGTGTACATATTGACATGGATATAGTAAACAAACACATAACTTAATTAAAATAATTTGTTTTAAATAATTCTTTACAATATTTCACTTATCATTAAATATATTTTCAAAAGAATTTAAGATACGAGAAGTGTAGTCATCATGTGTTTGTTAGGAGATAATAATAAATGAGTACAATAATACATTTTCACAATTTCTATGTAAGTAAATAACGGTATGATTATTGGAAAAAGTAACACAGTTAATAATTCTCTCAAATGTTAATTTTGTTCCATTTGTATATTTTCCGCATTGTTGTTTGTGATTATTAATAATATTTCAGTTAACATTATGGTATTTTCAAATCAAATTTCATTTACATAAGTAAGAAACAATAGAGGATTTAGAATTGAACTGTAAGAGTAATTATTTGTCACATTGTTTTCTATCTTTCTAATGCCAATAAGTCTATATAAGTCTGTGAGTAGAGTAATAGCTCTCCTTGGTCTTGTTTATGTTTTACTCTTTATGGAAAAAAACTTTCTTCTTGTTTTTTATGGTAAGTTTTTCCGAGAGACCTGCCACGATTTCATCTATTCGCTCACGTCCTATATTAAGTTTGAGCGATGGTACAAAAACAGAAATGTTGTGTTTCAGAAGAAAAACGAGCCCATATACTATACGTAATAACAGCTCTTGAACACGCCGTAAATGCAAAATGTACGACCACTTTGCTATTTATTGCATGGGATGAAACTGCGCTTTATTAATCCTATAAAGAAATACTGAATTTGCTAGATGCGCTTAGTAGGTGTGAATCTCTAGATTACATCTTGTAGTTCTGAAGGATTCTACGGGAAACATTCGTGAAGAAGTTCAGAATTAATACATTTTCAAAATGTATTGAATGTTGATTATATCTTGTGGATGACCAGGAAATAATTCTACTTTTGTACAGTGAAAATGATATGCAGATTTTTAGGAAAGTACTTCAGGTCACCA
Source organism: Leptinotarsa juncta (assembly GCA_015342185.1). NCBI lineage: Eukaryota > Metazoa > Arthropoda > Insecta > Coleoptera > Chrysomelidae > Leptinotarsa > Leptinotarsa juncta. The sequence continues at coordinate 2,693 of WOGJ01179626.1, read as the reverse complement.
ATTTTGAAAATGAGAAACATAAGATACTGTCAATCTTCGAACAGTTTGTAGCCAGATCCTCTCAGAATGTTATCGACCGTTACTTCCTATTCTGTTTTTATACACTTTTCCCTACCTGAGATTTCGTCATAAATGAAGATTTTTTTTAAAAGGAAAGCGATATCTCTGAAACAAAAAACTTTATCATTGAAAACCTCCATAACAGAATATCGAAAAGAAATGATTTAAAACTGTTAAATTTTCAGTTCGTATAATCGAAGCTTTCATATGGTATTATTTTCTAGGAACAAACACACTTTTCACTGTCCTACAATAAACATGCCAAGACATCACAAACTACTAATCTAGGTTCAATGATATCAAGTTCTAGAGATTATTTGATCTTTTTTTGTCTTCTTTTCCCTGGTCAATGACTTCTTCGGGCGAATAAGGACACGCGTGAAGAAGCCATTATATCCCGAAACACGTGTTTCGTTTTGGTAAAACTGTTTAGTGAAAACCTCACAATAAAGTGTTTTCTCAATACGTTGATTCTAGAACTATAAAATTCAGCCTTCCTGCTGAGTGCGTACGGTTCTTGAATTATTTCTGGCGCATGCTCGTTTCAGAATGACGAAGAGAAGGGTAACAAACAACCACCAAATGTACAAATAAGCATATTTTTCAATTTTCGTTGCAAATGATTTAGTAAGCGGCAGTCGTTGAATTATATTTATTAGATCTATTCTTCTCTGTAATAAATTAACAAATTTATTATTCTAGTCCGACTTGTTAGCTGTGTTGTGCTAATAGAATGCTGCATAGCATACTGCAAAGGGTTCTAGTTTTTAAAGATATAAGTTCTTGGTAAAAATCGTAATGAAAGTTACTTTCAGATACAAACTGAAACAAAAAGCTTTTCAGAAACTAATTTCAAAGGAAGATTAAGTTACATAAAAGAAAAAGTACTTTCGAAACAACTAGCTACCTACTACATGGAATACTATCATCCCAAATGGCGTACTTTGAAATTTATTACATTTTATGTATGAGGATGAGAAAGTACGAAGCTGAAAAGTTTCTTTCTTACTGGAGTCATGGAATTTCTCGCAGAATTAACTAGTTTTTCATCCTGAAGTAGTAGTTCCGATGAAGATCATTTCCTGTTGGGACATACAGTGTGTCTCGCTTCTCATGGAAACACTCCCGTATCTTCCGTAATATTTGAAGTAGAATGATGAAACTCTTAGGACTGATGGAAATGCTCAAAATGCACCTACCACCTGAATGGGGTTGGCCAAAGTGATATATACTGTCCGCCACTCGCGATGGAACACCCCATTTTTACGGTATAACATATTAGCGGGCAAAATAGGCTCAAAATTCCTTGAGATTTATGATCAGGACTTTTAACTTACTACGAATATACTTTTTTCCTGAAAAAATTTCAGTCCTGAAAAATCTGAATTTGTCTCACTTCTTATGGAAACACCCCCGTATCTTCCGTAATATTCGAGGTGGAACGATGAAACTTTCATGACTGATGGAAATGCTCAAAATGCACCTACCACCTGAATAGGGTTGGCCAAAGTGATATACACTGTCCGTCCACAGTAAAAATGGGGTGTTCCATCTAACGGAACAATTCGTTCAGGTCAATCTCAACTCCCTACATTGTAGGTTGATGGACTGAAACCGATCAGAAAACAACTACTCCCCTGGCAGTCTATATCATCAACATAGAGTCGATGATATTCCATAATTGAAATTCGAATTCCTTTCAGTGTACATTTCTCGAACTAAGCTGAAGCAAACACCAAACAACATGAGTATCACTGCAGTTTTTTCTAACATCAAACCGTTATTTTAATGCATCAACACGTGTTTTGATCACCAAGTGATCATCTTCAAGAGGAAGATGAAACAGTTTGAACGTAGGAGTTATAATATTTTCTTTTCCAGATACATCAGCTGGAGGTACAAGTTGATTTCTTAAAGAACCTGAGGACGACCGAATCGACGAAACGAAAAGAGGCTTTGGACGAGTGTTTTCTCCTGAAGAAAAAAACAGAAATACTAGAGTCAGATAAAATCAATTTAATGCAGGTATGTTTTTTCTCTGTAAACGTTAAAGCGAAGAGTGCCTTCTGTGGTTTGGTTAGGTGTAAAAAGTGTGTAGTAGACAAATTTATCAAGGACGTTCTTCAGTATAATTGAAAGAAAGCGAATATTTTTTTAAGAAATAAAATGAGAATTAAAAATGAATATCACACTCGATATATACTTTATCCTTATTCATGTCAGTTCATTTCTTTACAGGAATTGAAAAATACTCAAGAAGAGTTGATGAATGCAAAGAAAAATTTGAAGCTCGCCAAATGCGACTTGAAAAAATGTTCTGATCAAGTCGGTAAACTGGAAAGTCAGTTGAAGAAGCGGAAAGAGGAAAAACTCGATTTGCAGGCTAAGGTATGGTTTTTCTTTTTTCTTTTTAAGTTGATATCGAAACTTTACTCATCAATTAAGGCTATATCTGTTTCAACTTATTACAGAATTAGGTGGTGCTTATTTCCTCAAGCAGCGGAGTTATAAATTATTTTAAAGTCGCTGTTCCATAATGGGAACAGTACCTATATCAAGTTGAAATAATTTATACGTACCTAGATATTCTACTTTAAAAAAGGAAAATTATCTTTATAAATCAACAATTAAGG
>WOGJ01179505.1:0-10217 GCA_015342185.1 Leptinotarsa juncta | reverse complement strand
CTGGAGCAAAACTAAAATTTGCAACTGTAAAGGATAACAATGTTGTAACATTAACACGTTGGCTTGCATGCCGTAATTTAAAAGTAACTGGAAAAAAGTGAATTAATAGACAGGTTAGTATACGGACTCTAGTAAACGAGTAGCGGTAGATTCAAACTGTAATAAAAGACATTTAAAATAATTATGAATTTCATACTTATTTCTGAGTGAAATATGAATCAAATATAGATGGTAATGAAATAAATTTAATTAAATACAATGAATATAATTTAATAAACGATTGAGGTTATATTTCATTCTAAGCAATGGTAATTAACTACGAAAAATTTACTATTCATTCCATGTTTAGAGCATACATATGAATATATATTGACTTTTTGCACTGTTAAATCCACTCTCCTCGAAGTATGTATTCATTTCTTACATCTAACCTCATTATTATGTGGTTTTATAAATGGTATAAAAAACACGTTTTCTTCTGGATATCGATTATCCGTCGTACAATTCGCAAAACAGCAATACTTTGTTGGGATTATACTAGCACAAAATATTTTTTATATCAGATTTATATTTTTAAATAATAAATTGATATGTAAATAACACTAGTGCTGCCTCTCGTGACACGTTTGCTGTACTATTCTCAGGAAAAAGGCTCATTTGATTTTGAGGTTTTGAATATTTTTAGGTTTTGAGTTTTTGTTCATGGTAGTAAAAATTATAACCTGTTTATGATCAAGGCTATCCCAAGTATCCCTGTTGTCCCACTCGATTGGTCTCCTATTTCTGTCACTCCCCCAATCGTGTTCAGCCGCCTGGTATTCCCGATCCCAATCCCCCTCTCGACCTCCCTTTAAACTCTCTTCTCTGCCATACCTTTGACGATGGTCTAATTCTCTATCCCTGTAAAAAAAATTGAAACGCGAAAAATGAAACCCTCTGGAAATTACTAAATTCAAATTTTTGTCAGTACCTCTCAGGATCACCCCTGTCTTCTCTCATATCCCACAAATCTCTTCTTCCTCTTCTCTCATCCCCATACAATCTAGAATCATCTCTCACACCTTCTACGTAGTGATCGTCGATATCCAGATACCTTCGATCTTCGTGGCGAGCATTTCTGTCATATGGACTGCCATAATCTTTGTCTCTATCTCCTCTATGTCCAGTACCATAATCCCTTTCAGCCCTAGAGAAAAATCATTATTATATATCCAGTACTGATATATTCCAAAACAAACAAAATTAAAGCAGTTTTCAAAAAAGGAGGTAATCAAATCAGCAACTATTGTCTCATTGCATAAGATAAATATTTCAACATTATTGCAGGACAAATAAACTTTTTTCACCAACTTAGTTGTTAATGTTAGGCATAAACTATTACGGATACATCTGTTTGTTCTGTACCTACATTATACTTATTTTTTTTTATTTAGTCAATCAATCATTTATTGATAGCAAGAAACAAATGTTTTAACAGGGACCTTAACTACGTTTATAAAACTAAATATTAAGAGGAAATAAGATTTTCAATTTGAAATGAGAAATTTCTTAATACAAAATATATAATTCACCTTAAATTAAAGAAAGGGGTCGTTTTATCAGTTGGATTTTTAATCTTTTTTCAACTGGTTTACTGAAACACCTTTTAAAGTAATTGGTAGTTCATTATGAATAATAACCTCATTATGTAAAATTGCTTTTCATAATTTGTATTAACTTCATGTAATAATATTCGATTTCCTTGATAACAATATAAATATACATATTTTCATCTTATACAAAGAGAAGATATTGAGAAGTTAAGTTAATTTTTATTATATGTTCAAAAGTATTTATACGTTTTGAGAAAAGGAATCTTTCACCCGCTCTTGGAAGATTCTTACATTTTTTGTATAATAATGGAGAAGTAGAAAGAAAAAACCTTTCCTTTTCAAAAATTAATCTCTCCTAAAAATGTACTTCTATCAATTTATTTATTACTATTATTACTACCATTATTACTATTTATTTGCTGAACAAATGCTTTAATTTGTAAAATTGCATGTAAAAAAATACCTTTAAGGTCATTAATGTGGAAATAATGTATCTGTTAAAAATTGATAAATAAATGAATTTTGATATTTTTAAAAATTTCGCGGTGTCCAATTATTATTTTCTTAAACTCTGACTTTTATACTACTGCCATATTTTTTCTTAGAATTTTCATACTATTACAAGTTAATAACAACTGAATTTTTTGAATCTCAGAATTTTATTTACAATGAACTTTTTTTGAACCAGGTTACTCACCTTTCGTGTTCTCTCTCACGATTTCTATCGTAACCTCTGTCATAAGATCTATCTTTGTCCAAATCTGACCTCCGATCAGATGACTTGCGGCTAGAATGCTCCGGGGAGCGGCGGTCATGCCTGTCACTCCCTCGGTTACGGTCGGATCGGTCTCGCTCTGAAGAGTGCGCTTTTCGGGAAGGAGGCACCCGCTCCTCCGGCGGCGGCAAAAGACGCTCGACTCGATCTCCTGAAGGCTTATCGAGCCCCCTGTCCTCCCTCCTTGACCTCTCCCTTCTCCGTTGCTCCTCCTCCTTCTTCTGCAGCTCCTTCAACCTCTCACGCTCTCTCTGTCTCTCCTGACATCTGGCCAGTGCTTCCTCTCGCTCTTTTTCGCGAGCCGCCTCTCTCTCCTCTCTGGCTAACCGTCTTTCTCGCTCGCGTTCGCGTTCCCTATCTCTATCACGTGAGTCTCTTTTACTCGAACTGGAGTCTTTGGGGCGACTCTTGTCACAACCGGAAGATCTGTTGTCTTTGCCACGAGATCTGATAAAAAAAAATTATTCATTTAGAATTGCCCCATCTAAGAATAAACAAAAAGAATCATGGAATATTATCAATGACTTGAGAGGAAAGCATAAAGCTGAACTAAATTAGCTGAAAAAATTAATGTAAAAAATGATCCGATGTCATATTTATAAAATTGCACTGTAACGACTACTTTCTTCTTCACACCAATATATGAAATTAAAGAAATTTTTGGTGGAATTAAAAACAAAAAATCGGTAGTGTCGGATGATTTATTTTCTTAAAAATTCTGGTTAAACTACTCAGACAGCTCATTGATTCATTCGCATAAAAGAAGCGATCTGAAGAACCCAGCAAATTTTAGTCTCATTGCTTTTGTTACTAGCTTTGTCCAAAGTAATAGAAAAAGGAAATGAATAAGTATAATCAAAATCATAAAAGAACTCACCTTCCTCTGTCATCCCTTTTATCACTTCTCCTGTCATCTTTGGCAGGACTTTTATGATCCCTTCTGCTAGTGCTGCTCGTTTTTCCTCTGCCCGGTGACATCTTCCTATCTCTAGAATGTGAAGAGTCAGGAGTATCCATCTTTCTGGTATCCTTTGCAGTCCTACTATCTCTCTTAGGTGACCTAAAATGGTGACAGTGCACATTATCTAAATGACTATTGACTTGTACTTTAACAAACCTAGTTGCTTCCTTCTTTTTGTATTCTTTTTCTTTCTCTCGCTCCCTTTCTTTCGCACGTTCCTTGGCCTTCTCACGTTCCCGTTCTTTTTCCCTTTCCCTTTCTCGTTCCTTCTCTCTTTCACGCTCCCTTTCTCGTTCCCGTTCCCTTTCCTTTTCACGCTCCCTTTCGCGTTCTCTTTCTTTTTCACGTTCTTTTTCCTTGGAAGGCTTAGGTGAAGGGGTTCGATGTTTTTCCTTCGTGGATGACTTAATTGAAAAAATAAAATTTCATCAAAATATACTAGCTTTGCTAAGGCTTTCGATAAAGGCTTATAACCGATTCTTCTCAAAACTGTTGAAAATTATTTTGTTTTCATACCAATCTAGTAGCTTTTCACCTATAGCCACATTTATACATACATTACAACTATCAAAGAATGTATGCTGCTACCAAAAGACTTGATCCTGATTATGAAATGATAAGAAAAACAAATTTCTTTCAACATTCAAAAGTTTAATATTATGACTTTCTCCTGAAACTATTATACAGATGGTGTAGTATTTCATGGTACTCAAAGGATGAAACGATGAAACTTTGTTTATGATTTATCATTTATACTAAATGAAACGAATATGCATCAAAGAACTTAATGAACCCCATGTAATTCAAGAATAATATCTACATCAAACATTTATATTTTGAATTAAATATATTCACATAAAATGCTGCAATTTCATATGGATGATCCCTGTCTTCTGTCTCAAAATAATTTAAGTGTACCTGCATATGGAATAAGATTGTTTCTCATTTTATATTGAATCTACAAGGCTTCTTTAATTTCAATGTGTAAAGCCTAAAATAATACACAAAATGACTGTGACACTTACAATAGCTTCTTCAGGCAGGTTCAATACTACTTATGTTTGTTAATAAATAAATAAATTTGTACTTATAAATTACACTTACCTTCACGCTTGTGCGACTGTGGGGTCTTGGAGACTTCTCCGTACTCAGTTTCTTACTGGCGGAGCTTGTTTTTCCTTTCAGTGGGGGGGTTTCGGACTTCTTCCTCTGCCTCGTAGGAGAAGGAGACTTGGCCTTGACAATTGGCTTGACACACTTCTTTGGCTGCTTCTCTCTAGTAGCAGATTTGCTAGAATTACGTTTAGTCTTGAGTTTGTGCTTATTATGGGCTCTGTCCTCTGAAGATGAGGAGGCATTCCTTTTCATCTTTGGCTTCTTAATCTTCTTGTGCCTGGCCTCAGCAGAGCTAGAACTAGATGAACTTGACTCTTCGCTACTAGAACTTGATTCTGAACTTGAACTGGAACTATCACTACTGGGGCTGCTATCTTTTTTCACTTTCTTCTCCTTTTTTTTGGCCTTACTTTCCATTTTCATCTGAAGCTCGAGTTCTCTCTGCAACTCCTGGCGACGCTTCTCTAGGTCATCAGGATCTGCATCTTCTAATTCATCAGGGTCCCACTGCTCCCACTCTTCAAATCAAAATCATGTATTTCCCCAAGACAATCATAATAATTGTATAGAAATTGTCAATATAACAATAGATGTATAGCTACATTAACAATGCAATATTGTATATAGAATACAACATTGAATTGTATGTACAATACATAAACACTATAAAAACATAATCAAGTCGATAATAATGTCAGCTCCTTTCTGAATATATTTATAATGTAAATTTTTTTTAAATGTTCGAGCAGTCTACTGAAAAATACTTTCTAAATCTTTATTGGTACGAAAGAATGACCACAAGGCGAGGTTCAAAGTTACACAGCTTCAATTCCATAGATCAGAATATTTGAAGATATATAAGGAGGAAATTGAAATCTTGGCCAAAGAATTGAAAAAGACGAGAAGTGGTAGACCTGCTAATATGAAATGATCCCTAAAAGGACACTTATTCTTTTCAATTTACTTTTTCAAAGACTTTACTATTCAAATACTTTAAGAAATTTGAAAGCAGGTTAAAAACAGTTTAGATTTGATACGTAAATGTAAAAATTCAAGATGATGTACAGGAGTAAGTATATTTTTGTAAAATAGGGGAGATCTGGGTAATGGCGTATTCCGGAAAATAGTGTGGGTTGCTTGCTACTGGAACAATATGCACTCTCTCATCTCTAATGAGATTTGGAGAAATCAACTCAATAGTCCTTTTCAACTTATCAGATGTTGAGTGTCAATGAAAATAAATGTGTTGATGGCGACTCAGGTTCTAAAAAGAAAATTTCAGAAATTATTTTCAAAGTAAGTACAAAATATTTGCTGTTTTAAATATCACCGCATACAATCCTCAAATCATATAAGTGATTTTACTAAAAATGCTTATTAAGGGGTAATAGCTTTTCTTATTGATAGGATAAGAGTGTGCATGTCCTATTGCCCCTAACCTTTGTATATTTCATGTTTCTTAGAGATGATTAAATATTATAAAAATAAAAATTCAAGAGGAAATTCGAATCTTGAAAATTTAAATGAAGGTGAACAGAAAATTAAAAATGGTCTAATTAGTCTCATGGATGCCAGTAAACAAAATGTGATTCCAAAAATTATTGTTGTATCAAAAGTTGGAAGCAACACTTTATTGTACATATTATATAGTTGACTTGTGAGTTTTCAGTGGAACAGATGAAAAACATGAAATCTTATGACTCAAAGCATCCAACTTAGAACTTAAGACTGGTGCATGATAGGGTATTTGTACTACAAAAAAGAGGAATTAGAAATATGTGGGTCGACAGGGATTCCTGTCGACCTTCATTCAGAAAGCATAAAATCACTAAATTTAGAAAGTCTGTAAAAACGCTTCTGATTTCAAAGGCCTTTTATTCTTTAAACGAATTCTATTCAGACAGAAATTTAAATGATAAACAATTAATTTTAATTGTTGTGTTTCAGTACCTACTAGTATTTAAACTATGTGACTTTTTTTAACTTTTTGTTTAATGTTTACATTTAGCTCTGAACTGTATAGTTGAAAATGTTTACGGAGTTGATACTTACTGTTATTTTCTATGCATTGACTTTTATATTTTTATGCTTTATAGTTTTTATGTTCTCATACTTACATATATGTGTTGCATGAGAATATTCATTATTATTATTATTTATTTCAATATGTAGCATATATATTAATACTTTCTGACTACTTTTTCACCCCAAAATGCTGAAATCACCAAATATTCAAATATTACTTTCAATTTCTATAACTTATATTCTTTAAAATAGTAACACTTTTGACAATAATATTTTATCTTCGACAATATCTTTTAAGTTGTGTATCTTATATTTCTTAAAATAGTAAAACTTTGTTGATGAGATTTCATCTTCGACAATAAAGTACATGTTATTTCATCAGTTCGGACTTCCATTGTCTTATCTAATATAAATTGTCATTGTCAACCACCTTCAAACAAAGTACATTTTGATTTGATTTGATTCTAGATCCAAAAATAAAAATTGGAAGAAAATACTTCACTTGTCAAATATTGACAGGTGAAGTATTGTTGAATTTAGGATGTCATTCTCCATGGAAGTAAATAAAAATATATAGGATGTCTCGTTTAAATATCAAAAGTTGGGGTTATTTCCGGTCAAACCGGAAGTACGACAGAGCTAGTAAATATGTTAAAAAATGTAAAATGAATTATAATACACAAACCCCAAATTTCGGTTTTCTATCTCGAATAATAAAAAAAGTTATAGGGGTGAGCCACCGTAGAGAATCACCCGGTATATACATAATCTGTATTTGAATCTGGACAGAATATTCTGATTCAAAAAGTACATTAGTTTTTACCTCCAAAGAACATACTTTTAGACTAATGCTGCAGCCTTTAAAAATGGTAAAAAGTGAAAGAAAATTATAGTACAATGAAACCCATTGAAAAATGAAGATAATATAACAAAAATCAAAGGAAAAATAAATTACGGTCAATTCGAGGTCGTGAAGTGGGAGAAAGTCAATTTTTAAGGAAAAACTACATGTCCTATGAAAAAAAAGTTGAATGACAAAGTTGTAGGTAACAAAAATATCTACAATTTTTGTATTCACACATAACCTCAAAATTTATGTTAAAATTTCAAATAACCAAGTTTTTGTTTTTTTATTTTTATCTTTTACAATTTTTTTTACGAAATTTGGTGAAAACTTACCTTTCTATGTACCAAATAAACTGTTATTTTTTCGATTTGAAATATTTGCTAAATTACTAAACAAAAAAATAACAAATCGATAAAACATTAGGATTGCAAGAAAACATGCGAAAATAGTCGTTCAAAATTTCATCTAAAAAGATTGACTGCTTCAATTTTTTTTTTTCAGTAAAAAAGCTGCTTTATTAAATTCTAATTACATTTTTGTCATAGAAAAACTCATAATATACAGAAAAATGGAACGGTGGAAGAGATCATGAATATGTAATTGCGCTATGCAGAAAAACGTTACGCAGCAGGATATTGTTTTTATCGAAACCATACAAGAATACCATTTTTGCAGGAAACATTTTTATCTAACAAAAAAAGGACAAAATAATAAAAACGTTAATGGAAACATTACAGTCACAGTCACAAGCAAAGAAGATGCTTGATGCCATCAAGAGATACAAATAAAACTGTCATTGTTGTGGGTCAAGATATTGATCTTTCGATTCTTTTGAATCAATTCAATTCAAATAATCATGACATTTATTTTCTTGAGGCAGGTTCCGGAAATGTGGAAAATCAATTTTCAAAAATATCATTGCATTTCTACATTTTTTGTCAAAATGCGATAAAACATTAATAATTGAAAAGAACTGACCGATATTATTCATATTAAAAAACTAATCAATATAGTTTATTGTATGATTTTCACTATAAGTGAAAATCATACAATTATTTTTTTTATAAAACATCAATATTTTTCATAAAAAAGATGCAAACAAAGAAGATATAGTAAAATGGATTACAATTGATCATACCTATTTATAATTATATTTCGAAAATATCATCTGGCAAAAATCATCTTTCATATTGTTACAGGACATATTAATAGCTTCAAACTCGACTGGATAACGAACTGCCAGCGACATATTCTGGCTGAAAGCAACATCAACGTGGCGTTATGCCCAAATTGGAATTAATTCGGAAAATATTGCTCAAAACTATTTGCTGAATATAACAGTTTGAATTATGGCTGCCGGAAACATGATTTATGAATATTACTGGAGTTTTTTCCCAACACCAAATCGTTATTTTTAATACCTTGACACGTGTTTCGATCATCAAGTGATCATCTTCAAGAGGAAGAATAAACGCCACAAATTTATGCTAAAATTTTCATGACTCTGAAAAATGTTCCAATATTGAAAAAAATCCTTAGAAAAAGGTAATGATTCAGAAGAAAGTCCTTCGTCTAACGACAAAGTAATGCCATCAAAGAAACACAAAAAATATTAAAAATTATTATAATGAGTAGATAACATAATCAGCAAAAAATATGTGAATTCAAGAGTATGCACAGGTATATTTATATATTATAGATTTTCTATGACAAAAATGTAATAAGAATTCAATAAACCAACTTTTTTACTGAAAAAAAATTGTAGCCGTTACATTTTTCCGATGAAATTCGCGTTAAAACCAATCTTTAATTTTTTTAACAACTATAATCACATGTTTTTTTGCAATCTCAATGTTTTATGGATTTGTAATTTTTATGTTCATCAATGTAATATGAAATCTTACGTTATACGAGTAATTGAATTGTTAATTTCAATAAACTGCTCAGAATTGAACATAATGATTCGAGTTTTTTTTGTTTTTATGAATTTTCTGAGAACATTCATCATAGTAACCTAGATTTCAACTAATAGAGAGCCGACCAACTTTTTTGAAGAAGCAAATATTTTGAAAACTATGGTACTTTTTCGATAATAAATCAAAATAAGGTGAAAAAATTAATATTTATAATCCAAAAAATCACAATATGTTTGGTGCATACACAAGTAGGTTTTCACCAGATGTCGTGATTTTTTTTTATGAAAGAAAAATAAAAAACCAAAAAACTAAGTTATTTGAATTTTTCACATAAATTTTGAGGTCATGTGAAAAAAGTGTAGATATAAAAGTTGTGAATACTTTTATTACCTACAACCTTGCCAGTTAACTTTTTTCCATAAGACTTGAAGTTTTGTCGGAAATCAAAATAATAAACCCCCTCCCACTTGCCGGTCTCAAATCGATCGTAATTTATTTTTCTTTTCATTTTTGTTATATTTTTTTCCTTTTTCAATCGGTGTCATCCTACTATAATTTTTTTGGTTTCGAAAATTATCGACCCTGGTCTATTTCTATAGAACAAGCTCTAGCGACATGCATTTGCTATCAATACAACTCAAACTGAAATCTAATCATACTAATGGGTAAAACTATTTGTTTATTATTCAACATGCAACTGAATACATCATATACTGTGGTACTAGGTTGGTCCATAAATGCACGCTGGACTTGATTGCCTTGGTAAGTGATAGTGAAGTCGTTCGCCGGTTTTTAAATTGGCACATCCGCATTGTGAACTGTAAATTCAGGTACTCAATCAAGTCAATTACCTCTATTTCTATTAGTATCTACAAGGGTGTATATAAAGTCGAATGTAAGGAATCATTGTTAGTTTATTGTATAAGTTTGAAAATGTCCGTATAGGACGAAACTGCTGTAACGTTAGTTACAAATAAAAGTGGTA
>WOGJ01179486.1:0-10398 GCA_015342185.1 Leptinotarsa juncta | reverse complement strand
CTTTTTTTAAAAATCTTACTTTTTATATTCAAAAACGGCTCTGTTAAGTTTTCGTTGTTACACACTGTATAAACTTTCAGTGATTTCTACCCAGTCTGTCATAGTACTCTTCAAAATTTTTTCAAGTTTTCACAATTTTCTCACAATGAAGTAATAACATCAATTTATTCGAAAACCTATTGAAATTCATACTTATTTTTCTAGATTACTTTAACGACTATTTCACTGAAAAGATTTTTATGAAAATGAAATCAAGAAGTCTAGTATCTTATACCACTATGGACAATCAATATTTCTCAATTTAAATACAGTTTTCAGCAGCAAAACTTGCCTGAAACTTTTTTATCACAATATTTCCAGCTCATTCCATAAATTTCATACCTACTTTTGATTTTTGTTAGTTTTAAAAAAAACCTTAATTTTTATTTTCTCAAATATTAAATTCAAACCTTCAAGTATCTTGATTCATATGTAATGAAAGTCCAAATCCCCATTTATATGAAAACATTTCTCACAAATATCAATGTCAATATGGAAATTGCTCTCCTATGAATTATTTTTAGAAATCTATAATTCATTAGTTTGAGTATGACAAAATCGATTAAAATGAACCAAAATCTGGTCAAGTATTAAGACAGGTAGGACAGGGAAATGCAATAAAAGTTTTCTATTGAATGTACTGATACTAGTTCTGGTCAACCTCACAATAATAACGCAATAATCTATAAGGCTGCAGAGACTTGCGCAGAGTGAATATGTCAGAAAAGTTAGAAAAAACACAAGAAGGAAAAAAATTAAGAAATATTAATGAGTCCATTTTGGAAAAATACGGTAGCCCGTCGCTTCGACGTGGGTGCTTTGTTCCCTTCACTCAAATTGACCGACGTGTTGGTCGGTGGTTCAAGCCCCAGACTGAACGATCGATTTTTACTCGCTATCGTCCAACCCGTGATAGGAATCACACGTTAAAAGGTAAGATCTTGTTAGTCCTTAGCTCGCATAAGTTTCGACTTCTGGGGAGTTGTGTTTCGTAGGGATGCGACAGCTAGTTAACGGAAAAACAGATTTTAAACAGATTTTAAATGGTATAAGAAAAGAAATCTGTTGATAAAAATGATTATATGAATATGCTAAATCACATTTCATTATTTTTTTATGCTTGGAATTATCTATAAAAGTTTAAATTCATTCGAAATATTCAGAACAGCTTTGCCATTGTTGACTTCAAGACGGGTCCTCACTCACATGTTTCTGCGATGTAAACAAACATGTGGACTCGCAGTAGCTTTCATGATATCGATCTGAGATCTTAGATATCGATCTAATTGACTACCAGAAACTTCGCTGCTTAATAATTCTTCTTGTGAATGGAAGATAATGGGAAAATAATAATGTGAACTGATGCAAGCACAATCTTCTTTCCGCATTGGGTTCAGGCTGCAAACGAATTTATAAGTGGATTGTGTGGAGATTTTACCTAAGAAGGTCGATAATGGAGACTGGAGGTGCCATATTAGAACATTAAAAATTTGTAAGATCAAAGGAGATCCAAGAAGTGAATAGAATTGAACTTTTTCACGGTGGAAGAAAATGCTCTGCGCAACGTATCAGTGATACTATTTAGTTGCAAGAAGGTTTTCGTTTTGTTAGTTGAATAAACTGTAGAAATTGTTGAAGTTCGCTTTATTCAACATCAAATATATTTTATTTTCAGCTTGTAAGATGATTGAATGTTTCATCATTGAAAAGTCTTACCGACTATCACTTCCAAAACCATTCAACTTATTGAAAAAATGGTGATATGCTTGTTAATGTTTTATTGAGTGTTTCGTATTTTCATCATCCAAAAACGTGTTACCCGATATGAAGTTTTGATGAAGATGAATGAAGTGTTAAAAGTAATAAACATATTGGGATGAATAAATTCCGTGGAAAATTATCTGAAAAATGATGAGAAGAAATAAACAATGAATATGATTTGTGGAAGTACCAAATAAGCAAATATAAGTTGCACCTCAAAGATTCAGTAACGAACGATTCGTTACTGAGATTTGATATGTGAGGGAATTGGCCTATATACTTCATGAAAATCCATAGCAGTATGAACACGCCTATTGTATGGTGAGACACGTGTTGCGATTTTGTAAACTGAAAATGTGAATATGAAAAGAATATGGAAAAGAGATATGGCAAATTCCCTCATCCTACAAACTATGAGTAGTTAAAAAATCTAAAAGTAATACCAATATCCTCTAAAACAAGAGTTGAATATGTCTATTAGCTGTTGTCTAGAAAAGACAAACTGAATGATTAACTCGGAATAAACCCATAAATCTGTTCAAAATAGAAGTTGTATAAGTGAGGGCGACTTGAATTGGAGTCAAGTTGCGGTACACTAGGTATACTCTTTTGAATAAAAGTCTCAAAAGTCTTGTCCGGGGAGTATAGTCAAAATATTATTGCTCTACGTTCGGTAGGAAAAGAACGAAATATCAACCTTCTATCGATATTCTATTATCCACATGGCTTATGATGTTTGGGACTCTAGGCAGATGAATCAGTTGAAATTTAATGCAATCAGAGTTATTGGAATTCTTTTCAAGGTAGACGAACCAGTTTTTCAATTTTACTTCGATATTTTAAAATATCGATATTGCTTTCAAGGTTTGTTGTGCTCAATGAGACAAATGACTAATTTTGTGTTGAATTCAGCAGCTTCAGTGCTCCATATGAAATCCCAACTTGGGATTTCATATGGTTAGATGCCTGACAAATAAATCAACACAGTTAGTAAAATAGTTTTTCCTGATAATGTCACATTGAGTGGTCCAGTTACTTTCTTAGAGAAAATCATAGCAGCATCTATATTGAAAGGAAATGACCTCGATTGATCCGATTGTAGAGCTACGAAAACTTGCTATATTTGGACAAATGTACGCATACGCTCAATATGACAAAATCTGTGAAACATTGACTATTAAAATTAAATGAAGGTATTTCCATTCTATAGCATTGCAAAGGCATTTCTTCAGTTTCTTCCTTGGCATTTCCTTTACAATTATTTCATGTATATTCCCCGAATTTTCTCATGACCCTTTTCATTGAGCCATTTTCTGATCAGGTATCGTACCATAAATCGTGCTAACCCTACAGCTGGCTCAGAACTCATAAATGAAGTCGATGAACTGTCTATGGTACACTTATCCGCTTTTTCGATACTTGTGATTGTTGAGTCATCTAATTTCCAATTTAGAGACACGGCAATCCTACACCAGTCTCAATATCATTCTTGAGTTCGCGAATGGTCAGACTTTTGTAATCGATGTCAAAAAATAATCGAAAAATTGAACAAAAAATGTCCTTCGTTAACAGTTAGTTATCTCGTCATCTAGAAACATGTTCATAGTATTTTCCTTTTCAACTTCCAAATTTGATGACGATAGAGAAGTGTTTCAAAACAAGGTGTTTGCACTAAATATCCTCACAGTGTGATAAGAATTTTATATGGATGGACAAACATTACAGTGTATCACGTGTTACACTATTATTGTATTACTAGATAAAATAAGTCTCAAAATCTAGCGTCATATAAATTCGAATATATTTGTTAGAAGTCGACTCAAGTCGACTTAACAGCGATTCTTCACTTCTTCAAAGATAAAAAGCTTTTTTTTTCAATTTCGGTTCACGGATTCAAGTTGCACATTTCTTCAAAAGGTTAAAGAGTTTCTCCAAAAGACATTGATGTTTCTGAATATTTTAAAGTTATTGAGCAGTGTCGAAATTAATTCTGGATTACATTGCAACTGTTAAAAATTCATAGTCAATTTTTCAATCCATAATCTCATATATTATTATCCTAATGGTAACGTAAAATCTATTACAACTTCTTTCATGTCAAAAAGTCCACTAACTCCCACTAATAGTTCAACAACTCTAAAAAGACTTGTCCGCCGGGAAGTCCGCAATCCAGACGTTATTAAATTAGTGAAAGATTAATCAAATACTGACAACCGACCGGCGATTTTGTATAATCTAGTTATCTTGTTATAGAAAGTTCTGTCTCCAAGGAAGAGGTGTCAATATAAATAGGAATGAAGTCGATTTTGTTGATAGGGTTAACAAGCTTAATAACTATTACAATGTGGTCTTGAATGGAGTATCAGGTATATAACTAATATATCAACAACAAACCGAAATCTAAATAATTTACTAGCAAATTGAAGACCTGAATTTTGATATGTCGTTGACATTAAAGCCATTAGGCCATAATTTTATATTTGATAAGTAAGTTATTTTTCTGCTTGCACCGACCTCAAAAAAATTGTAGACCTCCGAATGTTTTCTACCTGATTTTGATGGTTAATTCTGTGTATAAATACTATTCCATAATTTTGAGTTAATTTCTTTTTGATGTCGATTTTTTATTCCGTAATTTTTTGACAATGTTGATTTATTCCTTGCCATTGATCAATATTTTGAGATATTTTCCCTCTGATACTACTTCCGTATACTGTGTCTATTAGCCGCATCGGCACAATATCACCTATACATTTTTTTTATTTGTTTCGAAATAATGATGAATTATATGTGAAAATATTGCTGTGTCAGTGATATTATTTACCTACTTGACCTCCTTTTTTATGAGACGGTAAAAATGAAACATATCCACACAACATTCTCATAAAGATGTGAATGGTTGTGATCTTTTTGTATAAGTGATACGGTTTGCATTTCTTCAAAAGCAAATATTTCAAATGTCAGTTAGAGCACCAGATTTTTAGATTACAGTGGAATAGAAATGTGATTATTTAGATTTTACATAAAAAATGAGCCTGATTTCCGTGGATGTTATGAGATGTTATTTGACTCGGCCACATGTATTGGTCAAATACATATTGTTACGAGTCTTATTTACACATTTTTGCAACCTTTCAACTTTTGCAAACTTTTTACAATGTTGTATCAAATATTATAACTTAAAGGCCAACTTTTGTACTACCCATTATTTCCAGAAGTATGCCTATGTGTAGAAATACGAAGACAACATTGTTTTTCCATAACTTCATGACCGTAAAAGATTAAATATCCCCGTTAATACCAAGTACACAGCACATGGCGGATGTGATAATGAGTTTTTTTGAAATAGGTGAGCAATGTTTACCTTAGATAAGAACCCATGTACCGAGCATAAGTGATAAGATAAAAATAATAACCGCCAGACTGGCCACGTATATTATTTATTACACTAACTTTAATTTATTCGTTGTAACCTAAATAACTTGTAGTAACAATTTCAGTACCAGATATTCGAAACAAAAGCTTTGGGTGGACTAGTTTGTTTTTCATCGATGTTCATATTTATTAAAAAGCACGGAACATTATAGTTATAGTGAATTGGTAAACATTTCGTTACCAAATAAATAAGGGATATGAAAAAATGTATACGTTAAAATGAAATTTTAATTGAGCTCGATCTCTATTTCTCCAATATTTTCTTTTCGAATTCACTTGAAAGTTTGAAAAGTAGGATGATTGGGAATATTGGGATTTACATTTTTTGTAATAAATTCTTGTAATTTTGGTACTTAATCTATTTCACTGGTCACATTGAATTTTTACATAAGTTGTTTCTATCGAAGGACAACACATTGGTTCATCTTACTGGAGACAAGACAAAATAATCCTCTTTTGACAAGAGAGATCAAGAGAAATCTGGAGAAAAGTAATGAAAATTCACTTTATTCTGTGTTGGAGTGACGGAAATAGACACTTATGATACCAAAACAATAAGACTTCGTATGAACACAAATTCATATTCGCATCAATGAAGATGGTTATGAATTGAAGTATGCTTATGAACAGAATTCTTGTCTCTTTATTTTGGGAGAATAACCAAGTCGCCCACACTAGTTTCAGCAGCAAGTTTTCGATATACAAAGCGTATCACATTGTATCAGAAGAAGGAGTGAAATTATGAAAAAATGTTTCATAAAAATGCTCAAAAATACTTTCAGAAAATAAAGTAGGGGAGGTTATACATCAAGCAGTTCTATTGAATAATAATTCGACAATTTTTTTATTAAATACTGGTTGAAATAAAATCGCAAACAATTTTTTTTAATTTTTCAGATGGAATACTCAATAATTTATTCAAAATGAGATTTTTATTTGAAAACATATTTTCAAACAATAAGGGTTGTTAAGGTAAATACCTAGCGGTTCCAAAGTAATAACAGAAATAGTTTTAGAAAATATATTATTTTCAGCAATAAACTTCACCAGAAAAACTTTCAAAATAAATCTTTTTTTATACCCTCTTTCGCAAGTGTGGTCTATCCTTTACACTTTGCTGTACCGTACTGAAGAAGGCTAAGTAGACAGAAACACGTGTCTGTGGTTTGCTACTTTCATATGAGTGCAAGTCCAATAAATCCTTTCCTTTCAAAGTCGGTCCGTACTGTACTGATGATGCACAATAAGCTAAAACCGCTGTCTACCGGTGGCTCTTAAATTGAAATTAAATTGAGAATTTCATAAATTACAACTCACGATTTGATTTCCACACAAACTTTGTGGAGATCAAATCATGAGCTGTAGTTTATGAAATTACTATGGATTTTCATCAAGTAACGGACAAATTAATCAGAAAAATAAAATAAAAATAAATTGAGAATGATGAGAATGGTAGGTAGTCATCTATTTGTCTTTTTATTTTCATGAAATTACACGCACACACACACATTCCGATCATTCTCAATTCAATTTCAATTTAAAAGCCACCTATAGACAGCTGTTTCAACCTATCGTGTATCATCAGTACAGTCCGCGCCGACTTCGAAAGGAAAAGATGGGGTAAATAAAAGGTGTTTATTGGGATTTGAGCCAAAATATCAGGCCATGCAAGTAAATATTAGCAATTCTATAATATATAGAACACTTTTTTTATTACCACGGCCTACAACTTTTAGAGCAGAACTGGAAACACTACTTTTTTGAATTCCAAACTATTTTTTATCGCGATAATATTTTATCAAGAGATCGTTTAAGTATTATATAAGTATGTGAAAAAAGTAATAAAGTTCATTATTGGTATTCAATTAGTTTTCACCCCCATACAAATGAAAAAAGCATTTTAAAATAAATGTACTACGTAGTATCATTATGTAGTATCAGTATCATTAATTTCACCTAATTAAAATTCGTTGAAATGTTTCATTTTCGACAGTTTGATTTTGGAGAAATGTTGATGGATACTTTTCTATTTTATTTTCATTATAAATGAAGGTTCTACGGTCCCGAAGATCGTGAAATTTATCCTTTCTCACATAACTTTCCAGTCACATCAATTTCAATTGGCTTTCATTGAGTCAATAAAATTTAGAATACTGTTTTCATTCCTTTCGAAGTTTTTTTAATCACATACAATGACATTATATTCCATAAGAAATGTTTATGGTGAGATATGATATCACTGTCAACATTTATATCCACAATAATCATAATTTTTCATTACGTTATACAGAGTGTTCAGCTGGAAAAATTTCTGATACCACTAGTATATTAATGGAAAGTTTTTAACCCTTTCTTTGATCGAATAGATACATCTCAAATAATATTCAATCATTACCTTCAATTCTATTCGAGCTAATGGAAAACTAACAATGGGGAATAAACATCAAATTCTATCAGCGGTAGGTTAGCTATTGTGAAGAATGGACATTTCTGCACTACAGGTTATAGATCTATTATATTGACCATTGTCCGGGGAACAAGTGTTGAATGAATGAATGAATGAAGTGACCCTTTTCCTTTCAGACCGTTGCTTGATATAGAGCATGCAGGTAAGGTAGCGTGGGAGAATTTGAGACCAACACTTCATACGTACCTCTTCGCGGATTATACAGTTACCTAGAGGTCAGAATATTTCATCAATGAATCGTTAATACTCAAATCCATCATCCATAAGTGGTTGGTTGACAGCAAATCAATGTTTGGAGAATAATTGAAAAACGCAATAATCACTTCCTGAAGTACTTTGTTCATTGTTCTTTGAAAATCAAAGGTAGAATAAGTTAATTCGCCCAGCGATCGAATAATTTCCACCCTGGTTGTATCCAGAATCAATTATTTTTATAAAAATCATTATTTCCTTTCCAAAGTTTTGAATTAAATTATTCTTCAGAGCCCTGACACAATAAGTTTGATACATATGATTTCATTACTTTAAAAAATAATATTTTTTGAATTTTTTGAATAAATAAAATTTTAATCTGTGGAAAATGAAAAACTTCAAGGAAAAACAATAGATATACGTTTTGGATTAATTTTTGACAATGTTCAAAGACTGAAATGGAGTATTCACGTTGTTACTGTCTTTAATTATAAATCATCTATATGTAATGCGAAACATCCAAAGGAAAAACTTATTCAGACAAGTCTCAACACCCTGTAAGTTAATGGACTGACACCTATTAGAAAACAACTACTCCCCTGGCTAATACCATAAAAGGCGTTGGTTTATATCCGACAGGTGTCAGTGCAGGATTCTTCACTGAAGTTAATCCTGAACGAAGTAACCAACCGCATATTCGAAATTTGCCCAATTCCTTGTATAATGAAAAAGACTGGCCTGGAAAAATTGTTCTTTTAGATGATTTTATTTACAGCCAGTCTTAAAGTATGCCCACTGACTATATGTGATATTTAATACTATAAAGGGTGTCCCAAAGGCAAACTTCCAAACAAAAGAAGATGAGAGAGAATGTCATGTCCAGTCAAAGTTACTATATCTAATGCGAATCTACAATTATGCAGTTATGCATGTAATTCATACTCATGAAAAGACCACATATTTTTATTGGGGTTCACTAATTTCAATTATTTCATATGAATTTCTTATCACTCCGCCATCAATTTCTAAGATTTGGTGACTTTCACAAGATATCTATAAATCATAGTCTAAACATAAATCCTTATACATTGGCTGCTTTGATATCCAGTAAAGATAATAAATCAGTTTTTTTTTGATGATGTTGCCTCTGAAATAGTAGATACAGTTAGGTGCTTATATGTAATAGCTTCTAATGAAAATTTGGGCTTGATACAATTTAAAAACATTGGTGCAAAAAAAAATCGAATCACATAAAATTTTCCCAGACGCATTTTTTTCGAAATAATCCAAAGGAATGCTTTATGATTCATTTGTTTGTCCTTACTTCAATCACGGAGATGGTGTTTACAGACCTTGAGAGTCGAAATAAATAACAAATAATTATACGGTATTTATGCGAAAAGTTTAACAAATGTTCAATTTCAAATAAATTTGAAGAATTGAAATGTCTGATAATGCACTGCTGTCATTTGATCTCTTGTTTTCGTTTCAAATGATTCTTACATTTTTTATTTCTCTACAATATAGGAATCTACATTCATAAATCGTCGTAAGTTGGATGACTGATTTGTGTAATCGTCAAAATTGTTGATTTAATTCAAATTTGAAAAAAATTACAACTTAATCGAGATAGATTACCAAAGTTATCTAAGAATGTTTATAGAATTAAACTCAACTACATCACTGAAGCTATAAAGCTTGTGCATGATGGTGCATAAACAACACAATGCATCGCTATTTTGATACTAAAAACTCATCAAGGTGTGAAGTGATATAAAACAAAAGTAATAATATAGTTACCAACTAAAATATTGATAATGAAAGTATACTATAGGAATTGACGGACTGAGTCAATGGTCTTGAACTGGTAAAGGGTCAGAGATAATATATTGATTGATTCGTGAGAATCATATTGAATTTCAAAAAACGTCAAAATGACTGTTAGAAATATTTTCAAAGGTCATTTTCAACAATTCTTATGGAATTGAAGAAGACAGATAGGTTGTTCCCGTAATGCAATCGATATGAATTGTACTTTCATTTAAAATTCATTCATTTCACTTCATTAACAAAATATAAAAGCAAAATGTTCAATAAGAAGAGTTACTGACAAATTGGATAAGTCCCTCAACCCAGGTTTGTGTTTAATAAACCCTACAAAATACAAATAAAACAGGACACAGAGTCAGATCCTACAAATGCAATACCCATATATACAGACGGCTCAAAAACCAAAGACGGCCCAGGATGTGGAGTAAACTTCAGATCACTAAGCCTAAGGATTAAGTGGGAAATGGGGAAAAATACCAGCGTGTTCAAAAAGAACTGGCTGGTACAGAAATGGCAAAAGAAATAACCAGGAAGGGAATTTCTGGCAAAAACATAACAAGCTGCACTGATGGCAGACAAGCCCTATTAGCCTTGAATAGACAACGTGTTACCTCAGGGCTAGTACTAGAGTGTCACCAAGATTTAGCCAAAGCCTCGGTAGATAATAACATTAT
>WOGJ01179360.1:0-11771 GCA_015342185.1 Leptinotarsa juncta | reverse complement strand
TTCTAATGACCTCGTAGAAAAAAATTCACAGGAGCGAGATGCGGGGACCTTCGTGGCCATACTGTAGAACCTCTTCTGCTAATCCAGCGACCAGGAAATAGATCATCCAATAATTGTCGCACTGGAGCTGCATAATGAGAAGGTGCACCATCTTGCTGAAAAACCATTTCGTTTTCGAATAAATCAATATTCTCCTCAATTGCCCTATTGATGCACGATATTATTTGATTTTCCAACATATCCAAATACTTATCACTAGTCAAATTATCATCGATAAAAAAGGTCCTATGATGTGGTCACCTAAAATTCCTGCCCATATATTAAATTTTAAGGTCGTTGTGTATGAACTTGACGGTATAAATTAGGATTCGTATCTCTCCCATATCAACAATTATTATTAACAGATTCAGTTTCCATACATTTGTTCAATAATTCCGAAATGTATTTGTGTCGTATATTTCTTCCTGGATGAGTATCATTGAACATACGGGCAGCAGTTCTAGCATTATTTCCATTCTGGTAGCACAAACTCACTATTTCAATCTGTACACCATTGCTTCTCGAAAATCCACAAAAACAGAAACAACAATTGTAACTTCACCTAATAGGTAATCGTTATTGTAGAATGAGACAAATACAAAATGAAGTGAATATCGAATGCAAACTTAACTGGGCAAAATAATACTTTTTGAAGTACCTATACTTCACAAAACACCTATGAAACCTAGGTAACAGATTGTACAGAAGTTCATTAAGAGTGGCCCGTTTTCAATTCAAGAAGTTTTTAGCTTCCAAACTGTGAGCTTCAGACCATAATGTATTCTACTTTGTTGAATTCTGTTCATCATGGAACATCTGATAATGCAAAACAATTGATCCATTTAAAAAAAATGGTGACATACTCCGGGGGTGCAATAAGGGAAGTAACATCAAATGTTACTATGGTGGACGTGCTTTTTTTGCTTCAAATAATTGTACCTACCAAAAGTTATTAGGGCGGCTCATTTCAAATGGATTTATGTTGTGATCTTGTGAAATTGATTCTAAAAGATTCGGTAAGGTAAGATCTAGAAGATTGATTCAATAGAATCAATTTTTTAGACCTTACCTCTAATTAAAGAAAAAAACAAAATTATAAGCAAATGGTACACTAAAAGGACGTAGTCAGAACGTTACTTAAACTATAATTCAAGTCACATAACATATAAAAAAATCGTTGTAAGTGGTATGGCTGATAGAGCAATATACCTTATTAGTCCATCGTTAAGAGGGGAAGCACTAAATAAAGTAGGGAAAACCTTCCTTAATATTAATTATTCCCTCCAGGTCATAAACAAAATAATAAAAACAAGAATGCATGAACATTATAACCAAACAAGATACCCAAGAAAGACCCCGGAAATGAAACAATACATTACAATTTTTTATGTACAAAATTTATCAGGAAATATAAGAAATATTCTCTCCAAACACAACTATCGAGTAGCATTCAAACCCATCAACTCACTTAAACAGCTCTACACCCCATTAAAAAGTAAAACTTCAATGCAATATATCCCATGCAATGACCTCACAATTAATACAAAATAGGCTGAATGGTCATAAATATATGAAAAATTCAAGTACATCACTGAACAAACATATCATTCAAGAAGATCACAACTTTAAAAATACTAAAATATTATCTTTTGAATCCAATTCAAACAAAAAAATAATGAAAGAATTGATTCATATAAAAAAAAATTAAAACTATATAAATAACAGAACAGACATAGAAGACCTGAATCAAATATACTATACATTAATATAATTCATTCAGCCAATACAAACAAAACCTAAATCTACCCTCATCTCCCCCGTTATAGCCAACACACAAACCATTTCTAGTAGAACAACCAATAAGTCAGATACAGGAAACAAACTCATTACCCTGCGCAATCATCCTCCCTCATACAAATACAGGTTCACGTCTTCACTTTAATACCGCCACCGCCATTAACAATCGAAATAAAAGTCAAAAGAACAAGATCACAACATAAAAAACATTCACTGTGACAGAAAAAACAAAGGACATCCACATAAATTATCAAGAAAAATGTCAAAAATTATTTTAATTCAACAATGCAGCCTAGGTACGTATCATAAGGCTATTATAAAATTATCACTGACTAAAAATTTCGATTGTAGCTCGAATATAAGAAATTAAATTGAAAAAATCCTCGACCAAGGAGGGTGCTGCAAGCAGCTTCATCGGACCAGAACCTATCATTGGCATCATCTTAGGCTTTGCCAAACAAACATTGAACACCTGGATGGCATGAAGATTTATGGACTTCTGGCAGAATCTTCCAGGATTGGCTCATTCCAAGGCGTTTATTCACCCTTCGAAGCTTGATAACAAACACTTGTAGGACTACAATAGCAGAGCACATACTTTGTGCCTGCCCCGCTGGGGATCGCATCAGGTTTTTAGAGTTCGGCAGAGCCGTACTTTCACCATCTGACCTGAAAGACCACTCATCAAAGATAACTAAACGGCTACGTTAAAAAGCTGGGTTTATTTGGTCGAGTGTGAGTAGGTCTGAGCCACAATAAACCCTTGCGGGTTGCGGTGGATGGTTGAATAGACCAACTCACTTCTACCCTAACCTAACCTTAATAACAATATAATGAGATCTCTTCTGGAACAAATTGAACCCGTAAATATGCATGAAAAATCGAAAGAATGTATTCACAATATAAGATATTCCTCTGAAAAATGTTATACTTACAGGTGAAACTTCAGGACCCCTAGATGTAAGAACAAATAAACAATGTGAAAGTATAAAGAGAATACACATAACAGGGTGGGAGTAGCGGAGCATATTCGAAAATCAATTGGTAATTGCCACTAAGAAAACTCACGAAAAAATTAGAAAGTTAAAGAATTCTCATAAGTTATTTCAACAGATAACAAGTGTATTTCAAATAGCTTTTCAAAAATTATTCGTACCTATTTGTCATTGCTAAGACGAGAAGCCTTAAACGGTAATATGAACCTGAATCATCAGAAAACATCTTGTATGTGGTTTTATGTAGACTATCGAATATAAAATCTGGACTTTTCATCCATTCAATGTGTGTTAAAGAAAAACTAGCTGTGTCCAATTGTGATGTTGGTAAAATTTTTAACCCGAAGCGATATGACTGAAAATACAAAGTCTGGCTGACCTCTGTTGATGGCTTCGTACATTTGTATTGTTTGTTCCCTGCAACTAATTGTTGCCCATCCTTACATTCAACTACACTATACTTATTTGGCCAATTTGCCAGATCCAAGTGTCCACAATTTGTATTCTGAGTACTTTGTCCATTAGTTTTCTTCATTTTTTATTTAAATCAATGAAACTGGGCGAAGAAATTTTCAATAACTTCAACTAGTTCTCAATCTACCTACTCCTCAGGTAGTGACACACGCTGGGGTCTTAATTTGCCTACTGCTCAGGTTTCCACAAGGGTCTCAATTTACCTCCTCCCGAGCAAGACTTTTGAGTCCTACCGATCGTCATCTTCGGTTCAATCGAATTGGGGGTTAACTCCCCGACTCTTTCAACCTCACAGCATGTTTACAGGCTTAGTTTGTCTTCAAAAGGTGAGATGCACGGTCGAGAATTCGGATTCTCGCCGCTATGTTCTTTGACGAACTTAGTTCATCTTTATAGCTTTCGAGGTGAAAACTACACGATTTCGTGTCTGTATATTCTGCGTATGGTAGACAGATTCAGATCCCGTCTTATCGTTCCGCGGAGCCTTTGTTATCATCCTTAGGATTTTATTCTGGACCCATTCCAGGATATCGACACGAGTTTTTGCTGTATGGTCCCATAATCCTGGCTTGGACATTGTTTTAAATATTGAAACTATTTTTAAAGACTTATCTTGCTCTTGCGATTGATGAGAGGATATACCTGATATATTCTCGCATACGCTTTCTTCTTCACTGTTTGTGAAGTGGTCTATGTGGAGTATGTGGTCTATGGTAACACCCAGAACTACATGGGGGCTCCAAGCGATAACTTGGTTTGTCGTATTAACTCTTAGTTGCTGGTGGTGCGTTCCCTACCCAGCGCAATCGCCTGAGTTGTTACAGGTTTCACTCGGATTTTCCAATCTAGGAACCATGTTTCTAAGTCTGTAATTGCAGTATACAGATAAGCTACGCCGAATTCTCTCGCCATTGATGAATACATAGAGATAGACCACAACGTGGTCAAATTTCAGGAGATCGTGGGCATTGAGGTTGTAAATTGTGGGGAAAAGTACTGCTCCTTACGGTACTCCAGCCTCTATCTGTCTTACCGGAGAGCTTACGTTGTCTAATTTGACTGTCAAGGCCTTCGTGCGATACGGCTTCTTTATGAGTCCTCATGCTCTGGTCTCGTATTTATGTCCCTTCACAGGTGGATAATCAGTGGGAATGTTTCTCAGTGTCAATAGCTTCGTAGATTATCCTGGTTTAGAGAGTTTTTTGATGGCAATGGTTTCAGTGTTATCGAAGCTTATTGTGTGACCTGATTCAAAATCTGGCCGATATAAGTTCTGCAGCAGATGGAACATGACCTGGCGATGTTTCTAAAAAAAATTAAAATTTGATCCCATTCACGAATTTTTCATGAGTTAGTGCTTGACTGAATGAAGACATATCAGCTTCATTGTATTTGATTTCATTTGATCTGATGCCACAATTTTTTAATTTTTTTGACATCTTCAAATCCTTCTTTATTTTTTCGCAATGGTTACATTGAAATCAGAACAGATGACGAATTTAATGACTTCATCTTATCCATGATGAATATATTGAAAACTGTTAATTGTTTCACTTAAACAATCGAAGAAAATCAAGTCCGGCGGTGTTCTAATGGAACTTGCCGAAGGTTATATTTCGAAATCTCACCAATGACTGTCAGTCGTTGCTGAGACTTCGAAATATGATATCTGTCCTTGAAGTGAATGCACCTACCACTGATGTCGCGATATCATACGAAACGTTTGGTAATACAATTTCCATTCGACTACGGCCTACCAGCCTGGATTTTATGGTCGTTAGTGGTGGCTTCGATCGTGAAAGCCTATGTTCTTATATTTACATAAACAGTTTGATAAACGTCAACTTTGCTACTATTTTCACTAAAAATCTTTCCAAAAAATATATAACTTTTATTCAATAACGCCAAGTTAATTTCTATTTTGAATATAATTCGGATTTCAGTTAGGTCTATATTCGACTAAAGTAATATTTCACTTCGAATCACCAGAATTGGAAGCTGTAAAGTGGATATAATTCAGGATTAACTTGAAACTAGCACTCACAGATCAAGATAAAGCTTCCAGAAGACCAGATGCAAAATCAAAATTAATGTTATTTCAGTAATTTGATGTAACAGAAATGATCCATTCAATTAATGTGACTCCTGACTTATCGGTTGTGGGATTATAATTGTGAAGCTTGATGACCCAGTAAATAAGCAATTCTTTGTCATTGTATTTCAAGTTTCTATATATTATACGCACATTCACAAATTGCAGAAATTAAAAATTATATATCTCAAATATTTCACGGGACAGAACTTGACTTTTCCATTTCAACGACGGTCTCAAATTTCATGCGATTGTCTCACTTTTCATATATATCAAATAGTTCTTATGATATCAATGTTTCAGTGGAACAAGGTGTTATATTTCTGACAATGTATTTCTGAAGAAATTTAACCATTTTGAGGGATTTTATTTCAGTTATATCACTGAATACCTTTTTTATATGGAACTAACTGATCCTCTAGAAAATGAAGCAGAAATAATTTGAAGATCCTCTTAACGGTTTGGTGTTGGGAAAAAACCCCAGTAATATTCAGAAGATAATAGTGTTATATACCTGAAAAGATTATATTTTCAACTTCCGTTTTCAACCAAGCTGTCATGATTTTTTTGTCGAAAATTTTTTTTGTCAAAACCATTAAAATAAATACTTCGATTTATCATCGTTCTGTAAAGCAATGACACGAAATTTGAACATTTATCTACATAATCAAGTCGGCAATCATTACGGTAAACCACGTTTTGGTAATCAAAAAAACTGCCGGATATAAACTTCATCGAATAAAACTCATTAAACTCCGATGACAAAAAAGCCATATACATATAAGCAAATAACCAGTTAACAGTAGTCCTACTTTTTCGGAACTGAATTTGCAGGGACAACATTTAACCGTTATTCCAGTTCCCTTATGATTCTACGAAATTAAGTTCAGGGTACGCAAACTGAGTTTGGTGTGGAATAATAAATTTGAGGAGATGATATGCATTTTACAACATATCTTTCAAAATATAAAGCAGATAGATCCGGTGTGTAGATAGTGGATCTACTTGAAACATTTAACGTTCTCAAGCGGGATACGACCAACTGCGATTTGAGAAAGATTTACCAGCTAATTTGTGTATCATCTATTAACCAGAACGTGAAAAGCGGCTTACAGAGAACCGACGCATTAACAGCTCGTTTATTTTTATGTCTCACTGAGGCCGATCGTCTCCGACGTATGAGATCGCCAAGCACTTATCTGCTACATCCACTATTGGAAAAAGAGAACTCATTCCTAACGATTCTGAGACATGAATTATTATTTGAAAACACAGCCAATCAAAATTATATGTCGACATGCGTCTAGAACAAAAATAGTGTTTTCGTCAAGTTTTGGGTCAGTATATTCATAATTTAACCCTTGAGTGCACGGGTTGGGTCTGACATACACAGCCTATTATGTTTGAGCGCTCCCATCTTGAACGCGGCTTATATGATTGCACTTTTAGTTCCCACTAATTCAGACCATCGGTGTATATCAGACCCAACCCGTGCCTTCGTGGTAAGATTTTTTTCAAACTCATTTCGATGAAATGTATTGAAACGCTTATTTCACAGCTTTCATGATGAATGATCCCTACGAAAGAGAGATACGAGAGTTGCAATCTATGTTTGATGAAGTGTTGACTGACGAAGAAGTCAAATCTGATGATGATTCTGAGACGGATGATATGGAGATGTTGGAGGATAGAACAAACATTATAAGTACTCATGAAACAGATTCAGAACAGGAGCTGAGTATGGATGATGAAGAGGAAGAAATGATTGTAGATATGGATCAACGTCGTGGTATACATCGTCACCTGTCTTATTATGGAAAAACTGGTTTTCAATGGAATAAGTGCTGCTTTCCAAAGAATGTTCGAACTAGGCAACATAATCTGATAAAAAAGCTGCCAGGTGTTATTGGCGTTGCAAAAAACTCAAAAACTGCAATGGAAACTTGGAAGCTATTTTTTTCGGATAACATAGTACAGAAAATAGTTGAATATACCAATCAGTTCATTGAAAAAGTAGCTCATTCATATAAAGATAAATACGACGTACGTTACACAGATATAACGGAAATCAAAGCACTAATCGGCCTGTTATATTTAGCTGGTGTCCATAAAGGAGGTCGAACCACTATTTACGAATTATGGGCAACAGATGGTACTGGTCTGGAGATATTCCCAGCAGTTATGGCTAAAAGAAGATTCCGCTTTTTGATAAGATGGTTACACTTTGATGATGTCGATACACGTGAAGAGAGGAAAAAACCGACAATCTTGCACCTATTAGGGAATTGTTTGAGGAAGTAAATGGAAAATTCAGAAATCATTACTCGCCAGGAGAATACGTCACGATTGATGAAATGCTATTAGCCTTCCGTGGCCGATGTGCCTTCCGAATGTACATACCTAATAAACCTGCAAGATATGGAATAAAAATATATTCGCTTGTAGATGCTAGGATGTATTATACGTTCAACATGGAAGTGTATACAGGAACCCAACCAGCTGGACCATACCAAGTGAGCAATAAATCTCTTGATGTTGTTGTCAGAATGACAGAGCCCATCCATGATAGCAAAAGAAACATCACGATGGATAATTGGTTTACCTCTATCCCCTTAGCACAATCACTATTGACTGATCATAAATTGACTCTTCTGGGAACTTTACGCAAGAATAAAGTGGAAATTCCACCAGAATTTCTAACAGTGCGAAGACCTGCTAAAACTAGTATGTTTGCTTTCACTAAAGACATGACTTTAGTATCTTATAAACCGAAAAAAAATAAATCAGTTGTATTACTGTCTACTATGCATCATGACGATAAAATCGACGAAAGTACTGGAGATGAAAATAAGCCAGAAATGATCACCCTGTATAATGCGACAAAAGCGGGGGTAGATTGTGTGGATCAAATGGTGGCATCATACGATGTATCAAGAAATACCAGGAGATGGCCAATGACAATATTTTATTCCTTGCTCAACGTCAGTGCAATAAATTCGTTCATCATATATAGGACCAACAATAAGGATATGGTTATCACAAAAACAGGAAGGAGAAAATACCTGAAACAACTAGGAATGAGTTTAGTTACGGAACAGCTAAAGAGAAGAGCTATTGACAAACATATATCAAGAGATGTAAGGCTGAAAGCTGCGAAGTTTAGTGGACAGAGTTTGGTTGAGCAAGCAGATCCACTACAAGGAACATATCGAAGATGTGTCTTTTGCCGAAATCGCAAAACAAGATTTTTCTGTCACATCTGTAAAAAAATGATTTGTATGGAACATTCCAAGCATACATGCCCAGACTGCGTTCAAAATTAACGTTCCGAATCCATGTACCACATAATTTTTCTTCACTTTTTATATTTTCATGAATTTTCTTTTATGTTACATTTTATATGTAAAACATGAAATATATCGGAATACTTGTTTTTGGTTGATAGTGAGAGTAACAATAAACATAACTTTGCATGAACAGTATCAATTCAATTTATTTAAAAAAGATAATGATGATAACAAATGTGTGTATCTCTTTTCTTGGTATATTTTTTCACCCGTTTATTCAAAAGTTAAATAAGTTATCTTTATAGCCCTCATTTCTTGTCTTGGCCAAAGTTATTTTGAATTCAATAATGAGATGGACTAATAGTCGGGACTTTGTACGTTGGTTTCACAGTTTATTCAGGAGAGTGTACGGGTACATCTTCACTAAGCAGATACATCTTTAATCGCAAATATGTGCATCTTTGTTCCTCCGAATGCTATCTAGCTCTTCGTTACGAACAGGCCGCGTGTAGCGAAACGTTTTTCAAATGAAATTTATAGTGAAAATCCTGTAATTATCATCATGAATAGTGTTATTGATTTTCATTAAGTGACGGGTCAGAGTATCCATGATTTGAATTTAAACTTGAAATGTTATATTCATACTCCTACAAACAATCGTTTGTACGCCAATACGCCAGCCGTTCATTCATTTCCGATAGGAGTAAAATAAAACAAAGGAATAGAAATACATATCGTATACTAACACGAATGAAAATTGAACAGATGTGACCGTTTCTGTGCAATCACCGCCGGTACTTTCTTGTTCCATGGTAACGGCTGTTCTTTATGAGATTGGTGTGCTGGTGCTCGTCCTCGTTAAACAAATTAAAGACTGAAACAAATTCAGGAAATTTACATAAAAAACGGCCACGACATTATTGGATGTCATTATGCGCGATGGCTGCTGAATGTTCGAAGTTGAATTGAGTTTTTTAATATTACCTGTTTTTATTTTGCTGGATCTATGCCGGTCCCTTTGTGAGCCTTATGAAACCGCAACGAACTGGGGAAGTAGTTAATAGGGGTGAAATATTTTCCTGCTGGAAAGTTGTTTTGCATATTTCCAGAAGGATAGAAACGAGTTGAAATGAAAACATAAGCCTTTTCTTAACGCTACGGAAAAAAAATTTGGATACAAGCACACAAATTTATGACAAGTAATTTTCATGGACGTGAGTTTCTGATATATCTTTCTGGAGATTTCAACTTCGAACTTTCAACAATTGAAAAAAATAAATAAAAATAAAAGTTTAGGAAAGGCAAACTTCAAATTCATCCTTCTGTCTAGATTGAATGTGTTTTTCTCGAAGATAAAGAAAAAAGAGCTAGGAATTGTACAGATACTCATCTGAGTATTTCGGTAGCGAAAATTTGTTTCCGTCCTCAGAACTGAACAAATCAATATCAGAAAAACATTTCGCCCATTTACACACTTTGCACTCCTTTCTTACTCCTTTTATTTATAACTTAAATTTCAATTTGGCTTGATCAGTCAGAGACATTATGGAAGGCAACTGAGTTAACAGCAGTTCCAAGCTCTAGTTTGTCGAAAGTTCAACTCAAGGAAAATACTTTGCAGGTCGTTGATTCATAGGATAGTACAGAATAATAATCATATACTGGCATGGCAAACTTTTCACGTTATCAGAGAAAATCATTTTGGGACTTGTACGATATTTGGGTAAGCCTTTTTGGTGACTACGTAATATGCCCATTTTTCTAACAGCAAGATCCTTTTCCGGGGGGTCTTCACTTTGTCGTGGTGGGGGGACTTGCGTACTGTGATGAAGTTATCCAGCCTTACATCCATACAGGGGGCACCATGGATGTTGACAACCCTTTTCTCCATACTCGTGGGATTTGAATGGTCCGAAGGATTATGGAAACATCAGAGAAGGACTCTTCGAGCGACTCATCGCAAAATAACACTATCCTGGAGGTGCAAACAGACCAGGAAAGTCATAGTCAA
Source organism: Leptinotarsa juncta (assembly GCA_015342185.1). Taxonomy (NCBI): domain Eukaryota; kingdom Metazoa; phylum Arthropoda; class Insecta; order Coleoptera; family Chrysomelidae; genus Leptinotarsa; species Leptinotarsa juncta. Next base: position 1,076 of record WOGJ01179360.1, on the reverse strand, counting down.
ACGGCGGGAGATACCAGTCCAGCATAACTGCATGATTGACGAAAGTCGAACTGCAGAAGAAAAGGCTATCAGGGGCGCAAAGACGCAAACTGTTGAAAGCGGAGAAAACAGCTGCGGGAACGTGGATTGAAAATCCATGTAATATAAACGGACCGCAGCAAACTAGAAAAATTCAAGTAACTTCGGTGGAAAGGACCAGAGAGGATGTAAAAACTCCCCAACAGAAGTGACTGAAAAAACCCAGGGCTTCCAAAGAAACTGGGACTTATAGTGAGACTGCTGGGGATCTGAGGGTGGCGGTCACTGACATGCGACAACCCAAGGTCACCCTGAGTCAGGGTCAAACAGACCTGATCCAGGAGGAAATTATCCGCGAATTGGACATTACTCTCTCTGGTAGCCTCAAAAATCTACAATTTAAAAAGACGCAGGCGCAGGGTCCTATGGAAAACCCGTGCGAATGAAGAGACAAAAGAATGGCTCAGAGGAAGCATTGGAAACTTGGGCAATCTTTGGGAGGGGGCGGACTTGAACGTGATCGAGGCCAACGAACTCCCAAAGAGACCGAGAGTCCTAGTCTTCATTCTGGGCCAAAAAGACAATTAGATTACAGTTAGGACACGCCTCAGTAAGCAGAATCCTGCCCTGGGAGTGGAAAACTGGATCTTTCTGTGCATAAGAGTGAAAGAGGAGGGACAAATCCAGGCCTTCTCCACGAATGAAAGTTCCTTCAGGGTCTTGGTATTGATATTGCTCTCATACAAAAACCCTGGGTGTACAGGGGAAAAATAATGGGATTGGGAGGCATCAGAGGGGAGGTAATTTATAACAGAACCTCAGAGATCCCAAGAACATGCATAATTATCCGTAAAGGAATAAATATACTACCGTTGAGTAACTTGTGTTCCATAGACATGACGGCAGTCAAAATTAAGACAGCTGGCGAGGGTGGACCGGAAAAAATCATCATTGAATCAGTATACCTTCCTTACGACAGTCCGGAACCATCACCAACCAGGGAAGTGGAAGAGTTGGTTAGGACCTGCCAAGCAGAGGGACTACAACTCATAATTGGC
>WOGJ01179320.1:0-10522 GCA_015342185.1 Leptinotarsa juncta | reverse complement strand
CATTCCACTGAAGAGATTGGTCCACTAATACCCCTAGGTATTTTATTGTATCCGTTTTCTGTATAGAAGTACAGCTACAATTGGGATCATTTGCACAAGATGTTTTGTTGATTTTTATGATGTTTGTAGCTGGTTGACCTCTAGTTGTTGGAGCAAATGCAATAAATTTGGTTTTTTAACATTAACACTCAATAAATTGGAACTCAACCAGTTGAAAATCGTTTTGATGCTCATTTCAGACTAAGTGTATACTTCTTCCAACAAAAGTGATAGCTGTGTCATCAGCAAATGACGTTATTCAAAGGAAAAATAAGAAATTTTGAAGATGTTGTTCATATATACTAGAAATAAGATGGGTTCTAATACAGTTCTTTGGGGTACACCTCGAGTAATTTTTAGTGGGTCGCCCAGAGAGTCGTTTACCTTGACAATCTGTGTTCTATTTGTCAAATAGTATCAAATGCCTTGGGCAAATCCAAAAAGACAGTTATGCATTTTTATTGATTTTGAAAACAGTTGTTGATTTGGTTAACAATCTCAAAAACTGCGTTTTCTGTTTATCTGTTTTCTAGAAAAACATATTGTGATTCAGAAAAAATGTTGTTATTATTGCAAAATAATCATAGTTATGGGTCAAAAATTTGTTACTAATTTTTTATTACCAGACTTAAAAATCGGTATTGTGATTGAGTCTTTGAAAAATTTAGGTATTTTTCCTATAGTAAATATTAAATTCAAAATGTCACAAATGGGTTGTAAAAAGTACTCGTGGAACTTTTTGATAAGGAACACAGATATCTTATCGGGACCAGAAGAGGTTTCATGTGACTGGGTGTAGGAATATTGAATTGGTGATATCATTGCGGCTTTCTAAAACGGGGTATATAGGCTTTCCTATTTTACTTGCCATATCTTCAGAAATTCTGATAACAAAATTATTGAAATAATTCGCTTTTTCTTCAACTGATAAGAATTTATGTTTGTTTTCATCTTCAATATCATAACTAGAAGACTTCTTTGTTTCACTGTTAGATATTTCATTTACATTCTGCCAGACTTTCTTGAAATCATTTTAGCCTCTAATATTTTGTTAATGTAGAATTTGTTATTAGTTTCTCGGATAATTTTTGTCACGAAATTTCTATAAAATTTATACTCACTTTGTTTTTCTTCTGACAAATCGGCCAAATTTGTCTCGTTTCAATTTGTCTCTATAGTCAATAAAAGTGAGAAGACCATCTGTCATACATGGTTTCAATTTTTTCTGTTTAGTTAATTTTTTTAATTCTGTACAATTATCAATATCTTTCTCTAGTTCAACAATAAATGTATTGTATGCAGATTTTGGATTGCATGATAGACTCCAAGGTATCTTTCTTCAGTGCTTTCACGAGCTTAATATAGTTTGTGATAGTGTATGAGTTTTCCGTGCAAAAATCGGTTTTTTTCAAATATTCAACAAGTTTTACCGATAACAGTATCATGTAGTGATCCGTTATATCACATTTGAATATATGAGGATTGATTTTTATGTTATATTTTTTTGAAATTTTCACATAACCGTGGTCAATTAAGCTTGTACAGTTAGTCGTTTCTCTGGTTGGTTTATAATTGAATGAAAGTTGGAAGTTTTTTGTCTATTCGGCGAATTTGCATGAAAATTTCTGTGAAAAATGAATGAAGGTTCTCAAAAACACCTGGAATGTTGATAGTGATGATTGTACTCTGAGTCAGAAAAAAGTGGTACAAGTTTCTCACAAATGGTCGAGAAGATGTGAATGACGAAGTTTGCCATGGACATGGCATCAACAACCGATGAAAATATTGATAAAGTGAAGAAAATTGTGATGAAGAATCATGAAGTCACAATTTGAGAAGTTGCTGATGATATTAGCATTTTGATTGACTTATACCATGCATTTTATGTGGTGGATATGGCATCCCAATAGAAGAGTCCAGGAGATCCAAGACCAAAAAAGCACGTCAAATTCGAATTAATGACATGAAAAATCAATTAGTGGCTTTTGTATCACGATAATACACCAGATTACTTGTCATTACTTTTTCGTATTCGTATCCAAGTAAATACGAAAGACTGGATATCAGAACTCATTTTAGGATTAGAAAAATATCTGGCGCAGGTGATTAGGTGATTTATATCTGAAGGGGCTACTGTGTAATTTAATTGGATTCAATTTATTCATTTGATAATTTTTTTTTATTCCCTTCATTTATTGTCTCATCAACTATTACAGTTATTAAAGACATTCATATTGTTAGTGAATACATTGATACTGTGTAACGGTATTAAATTTTGTTTAAGAGATTAGTTTGTTTTAAAAAGTTTATCACATTTTCGACTGCACTGTATTCTCCTAAGATTTGCGCGATATTCTCTGGGATGTTATTGTCCTCTCTTTGTTGGTAATACAATGGACATTCTTGGAGAATGTGTTTAACAGTGATTTTTGTCTGGCAAATATCACAGTGTGGTTCTTCAGTTTTGTCTATGATATGCCCATGGGTAAGCCTTGTGTGTCCTATACGAAGTCTTGTGAGGATGACATGATGTTTCCTAGGCATTGGTATGTATTTCCATTGTTTTACTGACGACTTTATTTCCTTCAGCTTTGACCCATTGGTGTTCCATTTTTGTTGCCAACTATTTATCAGAATGTTCCTCACAATTTTTTTGAAATCGGATTGGACAATTAGGTTCGTACATGGGGGAGCTTTACTCTTTGTTGAATTTCTTGCAAGTAGGTCACTTTTTTCATTTCCCTTAATGCCGATATGTGATGGAATCCATAGGAAGATAATGTTCTGTTCACCCATTTGGAGTTGTTGGAGTTCTATTTTTATCATTCGAAGGATTGCATTATGAGGATAGATTTGGGAAAGGCTCATTATGGAGCTGAGAGAGTCAGTAAGGATAAGGGAGTTTGGTAATTTTTCATTTTTTGCAAATTCCAAGGCCTTCCATAGAGCGTAGAGCTCTGCATTGAAAACACTGAATGTCGAGGGGAGTTTGTAGGTGGCGTTGTATTGGTTTATTGAAAATGCTGCAGCTGTTCCTTCAGGAGTTTTGGATCCATCAGTATATATACGTGAGTATGATGGCATTGTGTCGAGGATCTGGTATAGGTGTTGCTTTATTATTGTAGGGTTAGTATCGTATTTGTTGTATTGCTGCAAGGATGTATTTATTTTCGGGATATTTATTGTCCATGGTGGAGGCGACAGAATGTGATGGGGATAGCATTCTGGTATGCTGATGTTATATTCAGCTTGATATCTGTTTATCCTTTCATAGAAGGGTGGATCAAGGTTTCTCATTCTCCTATAAGTGGATGTGAAGCGATCTGAGAAGCAGTAGCTGTGGACTGGATTATTTTTATTTGAAGATATCGCTGTAGCGTAAGATAGGCTCAAGTACTTTCTTCTGGTATGTAGTGATGGTTCTCCAGATAAACACAGTAGGCTTGGGCTTGGGCTGGTACAGAAGGCTCCAGTAGCTAGGCGGATGGCTGTGTTCTGTATACTGTCTAGTGACTTCAGAACTGACTTTTTTGCCGAATTGTAAATAATGGATCCATAGTCCAGTTTTGATCTGATGAGTGATTTATATATATGCATTTGGCATGAATAATCTGCACCCCAGTCTGTGTTGGCGAGAGTTCTCATCAGATTAAGTCCATTCTGGCATTGTGTTTTCAGGTTTTGAATGTGATGTTTCCAGGTTAATTTTTTATCGAACGTCATCCCTAGAAATCTTATAGTTTCACAATATTTTAGAGGCTGGTTATGAAGTCGAAGTAGTGGTTCTGTGTAGCGGTGTTTTTTTGTGAAGAGCATGCATTTTGTTTTCTTGAGTGAAAATCGCAATCCAGTTTTCTCTGACCAATTCTCAAGGCATTCTAGGGCTTTCTGTAGATTTCTCTGAAGGGTAGCGGAGTTTTTCTCTTTGGTGTAGATAACTAAGTCGTCCGGATAAAGTCTAGCTTTCACAGGATGTTTGATATGTTGGAGAATATTATTAACGGCAATGAGAAACAGCGTTACGCTTATGGTGAATCATTGTGGTATGCCATTCATTTGGATCCGTTTGGCAAATGTGGTGTTATTTGTTCTTACTTGAAAATTACGTTCCTTTAAAAAATTTGACACAAACTTCAGGATGTTTCCCTTGATGCCCCATGTCTGTAAGGTTTTGATGACGTCATACCTCCAGATAGTGTCATAAGCCTTTTTCAGGTCGAAAAATACTGCTAGGCATTGCTGTTGGTTCGCGAAACTTTCGTGTATTTCTGATTCGAGGCTTACCAAATTATCTGCTGTGGATCGATTTTTACGGAAGCCACTTTGTTCTGGAATCAGGAGGTTGTGTTGCTCTAGGTACCATGTTAATCTGTTGTTAATAATGTTTTCCAGGACTTTACATAAAACACAGGTGAGAGAGATCGGTCTGTAGGAATCTAGGTCTGTTTTGGTTTTTTTGGGTTTGAGAATTGGAATTATTAAAGCTTCTTGCCACGCTCTGGGGAAGACATTTTCTGTCCATATTTTATTGTACATGTTGAGTAGACATGTCTTAGCGCCAGTTGAAAGTTTGCATAAGAATATCAGTGGTATGTTGTCAGGTCCTGGACTGGTATTTTTGCTTGAGAGAAGGGAGTTATTGAGTTCATCTAGTGTAATTGGTGAGTTTATGGTACTGTCGTATTCATCATTATAATCAATCGGTGATCTTTCTCTGTCTGCCTTGAGCTCCTGGAAGGTATTTGTGTACGATGAAGTACTAGAACACTTTTCGTAGTGATCGGCAAATTTTTCGGTTATTTCCTGATTTTCTGTTATAATGGTATTGTCGGCTATTAGTACTTTTATATGATTGTTATCGTAAACTTTCGACAGTTTTTTAACTTTACGCCAGACTTGACTCATCGGGGTTGAGCTGTTAATGCTTGATATAAAATTTCTCCATGATGTTCTTCTGCTTTGTTTTATTGTGTATCTTACTCTGGCTCTTTTCTTTTTGAATTCTAGTAAGTTTTCTTCTGACTTGTGTCTCTTGTAAATGTTGTATGCATGTTTACTCTCTTTGATGGCTTTATCACAATGTTCATTCCACCAAGGAACTGGTTTATGTTTAGCGGGTGGTTTCACTTTTTCCACAAATGTGTCTGCTGACTTCAAAATTGTAGCTGTGAAAATGTTGAGTATTTCATCTATGTTATTGTTGGTATTAGGGTCTGGGACTTCTTCTAAGTCTAGTTCAATTTGTTGCGTATAGCTTGTCCAATTGGCTCTTTGGAAGTTCCAATTTCTGGGTGTATTGGGATCAGAATTATCGTATTTGTTATTTAAGGTTACTTGGATTGGATAGTGGTCACTGTTGTATAGACTTGGTAGAACATTCCATGATAAAAATGGGGACAGAGATGCGCCACAAATTGTCAGGTCTATTGCTGATGTGTTACCAGTATGTATATCGAATCTAGTGCTTCGTCCGTCATTCATGATGTTTATATTAAGTTTTGAGGTAATATCTTCAATTATTTTTCCTTTTTTGTTTTGATTTTTCGATCCCCATATAGGGCTGTGACTATTGAAATCGCCAACTATTATTCTTGGACTTGGAATCTGTTGTATCAAGTTCATGAGTTCATTTTTGTCCAAGTCCTTTCCAGGAGGTATATAAATATTACATATATTTATTTTCTTCTCTGCCTGTATGGTTACTGCCACAGCTTCTAAATTAGTATTGACGAGGAGTTGGTGGGAGGTGTATATGTTATTTACATATATGGCTACTCCACCACTTGCTTTGTCGGGGTTTGTCCTGTTTTTATAATAGCTTGTAAAATGTTTGAGTTTATGTGTATATTCGTCTTTAAAATGGGTTTCTTGCAGGGAGAGAATTTCGGGAGATGTTTCCGATAATAGGATCTGGAGCATTTCATAACGGGTGTGGAACCCGTTAATATTCCACTGAAGTAAAGAAGTGAAGGTGGTGCTAGTAGGTGTCTTGAGAGGATTCTTGGGATGCATCTGATTCGACTTCATAGTCGAGCTCTATAGATTCAACTTCCATTTGTTTTCTAATTTTACGTTGTATTTTAGTGCATTTCGTTTTCATTCTTTTATCTGTAAAATATGGGTACATTTGTTTAAGAACTTCTAATAATACGGGAATGTCAGAGGTGAAAGTTTTGGCCAGGCTCAGAAGATCATTCGTACCAGTGGCATTTTCGAAGAAGTCAGAGATTTCCTCAAATGTAATGGTTAGTTCTCCATGTTTGAAAAGTTCTTTTGTGGGGGCCATAAGTTGATAAAATTCGGACCCCGTTGGATGATTATGTCTGGTCTTTTTTGGTGCCATTTGGTTTGGTTTTGAAAATGGATCTCCAATATCTGGCGTCGTTGTTGGAGGGGTTATCACATCGGAAATGGTGCGCTTGGATGTGACATGGGGATTATATAGAGGAGTGTTCTGGAGCTGGTTTGTTTCGTTACTTTCAGAGGTGTTTATGAGTGGGACAATGTGGCTATCCGGGTTTTGTTCTTGAGGATTTGTATTTTCTATATGTAAACGGGTTTCAGAAGTAAGTTGTCCTGTCGGAGCAGATGTAGTTAGGTTCAAGTAACATTTCGCAGCGATGTGTCCTTGTTTCTTGCATATGTGGCATATTTGGCTATCTCGTGATAAAAAAATGCGATATGATGTATTTTCGAATGATATTAGGATTGAATCTGGTATGAGTTTTTGGGGGTTCGATGAATATTTGACGGCGAAAGCTTAGCATATGTTTGTATTCTGGATTGGTAGGATTGATTCTTAGGAAAGATATGGGTGACTTAGTTGTTATATTTAATTTTAGAAGTTCATTTTCAAGGACTGAGTGGGGTATTGATGGGCATACATTAGATAATATCAGTCTTTCATTAGGTGTAATGAGTCTTCGTGTCTGTAGAACTTCATTATTGATTTCAATAAGACCGTTGTTGTCGTTCATGAATTTATCAACGAGCTCTTTACTCGCAAGATAGACACAGATCCGATTGTTGGATATGCGTGATGCGAATAAAATATTTTTGGGTCCGATTTTGGTACCGATTGGGAGTAAATAATCTTCTAATTTTATTCCATCTAGTGAGTCTATTAGGATCGCCTGAAGTTTTTTTCGGAAATTTGATGTTTGGTGACTGCTGACGATTGAAGAGTAGGTGGTAGAAGGTTGGTTTGTTGATGATTGTTGGTTGTTTGTGAGCACGACGGACTCTACTTCAGTATGGGTCATCTCTATTTTGTATTGAGATCTGCTGAGTGCGGTCCTGTCTATAAAAAAGGTTCCTGTTTATGACTGAAAGGCGTGCTTTTGAACATATATGGAACTGGAAGTTCCATATATCTTCCATGTGGAGCAATCCACAATATTCCAGAATATCATGGAACATCCTGGAAAGTTTCGAAAAATTCTGGGGAGTTCTGAAACATTTTGGAACATACCAGATCATTTTGTAATGGAAAATGAAGCCATATGGGACCTCTATCTCATCCAAGAAAAATGTTTTAGATTTGAGCTCAGGGCAACAAGGGCTGAAACATTCCATTTGAGATAATTCAAGAGCATTCCAAAACATTCCAAAACTCACCGGAATGTTAGGGAATAGTCCGGAATGTTTGGAAACATACTAGAACGTTTCAAATCATTGTGGTACAAAGACGTTGAAAAGTGTGAATGACTGAAAGTTTTGCTTTATAGAGTCCAGATCATTCAGTATTTGAAAGGAATATTCTAAAAGGTTCAAATAGTCTTGAAACATTCGCCAGTATCTCGTGACATACCAGGTAGTCGAATGAAATATGAAACAAACATAACGAAAGTAAAAGTTCCTTGGAGACATACAGTTTCCGACTGAGAAAATGTATTTTGTCATGATTTAACTACAGAAACATGTTTCAGTGATTTATATTTTGGAGTGCAGTAAGTTGATAACATTATGACAACTACGAAGATGAAGAAAGTTTCTCACAAAGTATAATTTGATTTTTGAAATAATTATGTTACAATCAGAAACCCATTTTAAACGATAAACAGGGTAGAATTGATCGAAAGAATGTGTTACAGCTGGTGTTACAGCTGATGTTACGCGCATGATATTTGCTATATCTATGAATATTATGACATGTTACATATTTTTTATATTGAATATTATCATTCCGAAAAACGAAATGAAACAATTTCCTCAAAAATGGAGTTCCACAAGTCAACAAATATTAACGATTGAGAAAATGAACAATTTCCCAACATGCAACACATTAGGATCTTGTGAATGCCTCCGGAGAACAACTACTTTCTTGGCTGATACAATGATGGAATTATATAGGTCAGACATTCTTCGATGGAATCAATCGAGTTATTGTCTACAGACCCGTTTCGGAACTCCCATCAGTCGGGAAAAATCCAACCCAAATAGCAGTGTGCCAGAAACTCGAATATTTCTGACTTGGATCCACTTCATATATGATAACTTCGTCTAAGAAAAAGATGTGTTAACTAGTAAAAGCTTCTTCTCGTAGATACAACCCTGAAATATAATGAATCAGGGTATCACTTCTCTAATGAGGATTATTACCTCGAATCCAGTCTATGGGGGCGAAGGGATCTACTCAACTAATTTCAAACAAGACTTGCTGCTAGATGAACGAAAAATAGCTGCAAGACCATTATAACCTTTGTGAGGTAACTGGCATAAATTTCAAAATACCGGGGAAGAAGTTCTTTCTGGAAAGCATGCACAAGATCCCACTGTGTAGGAACATTGGGAGAGAAGAATGCTTCATTTTTTATTTTCAAATACTCATATTATTTATACTTTTTATCTTTACTCGACAAAGTAATCAGGCCGACTTTGATTTTTTTGTAGATCTGCCCATCAAGTAAGTAATGGTGACCTTTTTCATTATCAAATTATTCATGCTCATTACTAGATGAAGAGTTTCATCAGAGCCACATTCAGTTTAACTAATCTACGGGTGGCCAAAAACACGAAAACTTGCCTACCCCGACACATTCAATCTAACCCAGCCTTTGTTCCTTTGTTCTATATTGTAAACGTCCAGTAATAAATTCAATAATTGTACATTCATCCATTGATGGAGCCACCGCTCGAACTCTGTTGAATTATTACCGGAATTAATCAAATTAATCTCTCAGTCGCAGAAAGCGTTTCCATATAACACCATAACTGAAGTGCTGTAATAATAATTTTATTGCCCAGTGCTGATCATGGAATCTACTTCCACGGTGCTGATAAAACCGAAAGATCTTCCACAAATAGAACAAAACGAAATTTAATCTGCGAATATTATGGTATTATTGTTGCGTTCGATTGGGGACGAACCATGAATTTGTTTGAACACCTTTCAGAGTGTTTGCTATAAATATGAAAGACATTGTTCGTTTTGAAAATGTTCTGCGATGAATCAGAAATAGTCATGAAAGAGGCAATGAAATATAATAGATTTGTCTTTTATTCAGTTTCATTGATGAATAAATTGTTACTAGCCATTATTATCAACATTGTCAATCACCACAACTGGTTATACTAGTCACCTTGTTGATTTAGAAACTGGATCCAAATGCTTAATCATTATACATAGTGCAAAATATATCAAATGAGCGATAATCAGTAGATGCTCAGTCTGATTCAATATAACAAAATAATATTGAAAGACATAGATATGTGTTCAATTTCATTCATTCATGTATACTTTCATTTTGGTTATCGGAGTCCTTTCAAATTTCATTTTACTATTTTTACGAGTGAGCCAGTACTTGAAAATCCGGGGCTTGATATATATAGAAAAAAGGCATCATAAGTAGATTGGGGTTCTTCTGATGGAGTTTCTTCATTAATTTTCTTGATTTTTAGATGGTTATTACGGCGACTGTTTTGTATAGAGTCAATAACTATACCATAAAAAACATTGAAATTTGCTTTGATTTTAACTTCAAACATTGATAAAATGAAGGTTCCAACGGAAACGTTCGGTATAGTCGAAGTAAACGATATTGTGTAGTCTTAAAATTGGCGGCACACTCAAAGGCCCAAAAAACCAATTCATAGAAATGAACCGGCAGCGAAGTAGTCCACGTGGAATGTAGACTTGGCGGTTCGTATTGGATAATTTTTACTAACCGACTTTTATGATTGGCTGAAGAGTCATGAAATTGAATTTGAAGTCATGTTACGATGACGAATAGAAATCGGAGAATCAAGGATGATTATCGCCGTCGTGTTCAGTTCAGGAACTGATCGGGATTTGAGTATTGTAATTCGATATTGGTGCAGTTATAATTACTCAAAATGTTAGTCACCTGTTTAAAATATGGCGTCCTTGGACAAGTACTAATAGTAATGTGATAACAATGTAGTGATTCCAATAGCAATGGTAAACAATGAGAAAAAGAGATACTAGTGAATAAGATTCGGATGCATCTAAATATTGAAACAC
>WOGJ01179124.1:0-11473 GCA_015342185.1 Leptinotarsa juncta | reverse complement strand
GCGAGAATATAATATTTCTTTGTTCATTAATTGTTAAAGGCGCGAATTCAGTGTAATTAGCTGATATAACTGGGTAGTCATGGGTCCATGGGTCCATAATTGTACCTGCGTAAGCTCATTTGATGAAGGCTAATGTTGATTCTAGACTCTACCATTTGGATCTGCGTTTTCAGATGGCAGATTTCATCTGTGAAGAAATAATAAATGCTGTTACCAAGTTCGTCCAATCCAAATCTGAGCCGTACACAATGTGGGACCTAAAGTTAGACCAAGAATTCCCGATGGTTCTCCAGCTCCTGCAAGACAACTGTTCCGTACTCGGCTACAAAATCTACGCATATGCCAGCGCGATCCACAAATCCCAAGTTCTAGCAGATCTAGATTTCAGAATAAGCGAGATGGCTCTGGTTATAGAGCTGCTGGTTATATCTCACGATTGCTTCACTGCTGACTGCAACATGGAAGGAATATCGATCATCCTGAAGAAGTGTCAGGCTGTAATTTCCCACTTGCTCACACTGCGGAGCTGGAAGCTCATCGTGAGGCTCCTCACTGGCGTGGGCCGGTACACAGAGATGAACTACGTGTTCCAGATCTTGAGAGAGAACGACCAGTTCGAGTTCCTGCTGAGGAAAGGCTCCAGGAAAGACAACGGGCTGAAGGCGGCTCTGTTGGAGTACCTCAAAAAGTACTGCCCGGACAATAAGGAGCTGTACAAGATCGTTGGACTGCATTTCACTTTGTTTTCTGAGGTGGCGTTGTTGTGGGAGCGAGAGGCTCAGAGCGTTATCAGGAATCTAATCGATATTTCGCGCTTTGAAATGCAGAACAACAGGATTAATCCTGACGCTGAGCCATTTATCCTGTTTAGCAATACGGACGGGACTAGAATATGTTTGAATAAGGTTGGTATTGAGACAAATTAGGGTTTAACTTGGGATAAAATTGAGCAAATTTAGATAGTCCATAATTCAACTAAAAATTGAACAAATCTATTTTGATAACGTAATTCAAGAAGTGGATCAAAATCACACAAGTTTATTTTTGTAATCCTGAATTTCAATTAAATATATATTAAAAATATAGCTTTGGAGACGATGTCCAAAAACTGCAACTACCGACGAATACATCGTCAAAGTTCACCAAATGGTGCTAGACGACCTCCGAATTGAAGCGAGAGAGATAGCGAAGGTTATGAACATGTCAAAAGAACGTGTTTGTCACATATTAAATCAATATTTAGGCATGGGAAAGCTGTTCGCGCATTGGGTGCCGCGGTTGCTCACGTTAGACCAAAAACGTGTTTGAATGACCATTTCCAACGCTCTGTTGATGCAGTTTAGGAGCAGTAAATCCGAGTTTTGGCGCCAATTAATTTAGATGAAACTTGGATACACCATTATACGCCAGAAACAAAAATACAGTCCAAACAGTGGACTGCAAAGGGGGAACCGGCTACAAAAACAAGCAAAAACTGTTTTTTTTGATGGCGACTATTTTTGGGGATAGTCAATTTTCTTCAAAAAGAAAAAATCATTACATAAGCATATTACGCATCATTACTTGACAAGCTGAAGGCAGAACTTGCGGAAAACGGCCACATTTGCAGAAGAAGAAAATCCTGTTTCACCAAGACAACATTCTGCCTCACTCCTCAACGGTTTGCCATGGCGAAAATCCACGAATTACGGTTTGAACTGCTTGACCATCCGCCTTACTTACCAGATCTACCCCCAAGCGACTTCTTTTTGTTCCCTTATCTGAAAATTGCGCTCAGAAGACAGAGATTTTCGTCAAATGTGGAGGCAATCGCCTTCGTGACCAATCATTTTGCAGAGAAAAACATAGAGTACTATTTGAAAGGTTAACAAAGATGGAAGTATCGCTGGAAGACTGTGTTGAAAATTTTTAAAATCTGAAAAAATGTTTTGTGTGTTTGTTAGCTCAAAAATTTTTCAAACCTTGCTCGTAGAAAGCAATATTAGGGTTAGGAATTAGTTTTCTGCATCTGCTGAAGACACCAACTTGGTTAGTGAAACTTGCGTCGAGAATAGTATTTCATTAGAAAAAGTAATGAATTGTTTATTGATTCAACAACAGCTTGAAATAAATACAGTCCGGTCATAGTCTTACAACTGCCACGTAAAAATTTCACAGAGAGCATCGATGGAATGTGAAACTGGAAGATAAAAAATTGACCTCTGATCAGCAACTGGACAGTCAAATATGGCGAATTAGTGTCTATTGTGTCCTCAGAAATGCAATTCAAGAGAATGGTGTACAAACTAACCTTGAAATTTTAATACACATTGGTCCTATAAGAAACCTTCCCATTCGCCATGTATACTGACTTCCCCTGTGAAAAACCTCTTTCACTCGGTAAACCAAACAGTATACGGGGTGTTTGGAGTCTACCAAGGTGTTTGGGGTCTACTACGGTGTTTGAGGTCTACCACGGTGTTTCGGGTCTACCGCGGTGTTTGGGGTCTACATGTTGTTTGAGGTCTACCGTGGTGTTTGGGGTCTATTACGATGTTTGTGATCTACCACGATGTTTGGGATCTATCACGATGTTTGGGGACTACTAGGTGTTTAGGGTCCATCACGGTGTTTGGGGCCCATTGCGGTGTTTGGTCTTCAAAAAAGCTTTTCAAAAATAATTTCATTAGTTTTAAATGAAACTTCTAATTGTTTTCTTCTTAGGCCCTCGATAATGGTGTACAAACTAACCTTTAAATTTTAATAAAAAGTGATTCTATAAGAAACCTTTCCATTCGCCATGTATACTGACTGCCCCTGTGAATAACCTCTTTCACTCGGTAAACCAAACAGTATACAGAGTGTTTGGGGTCAACAACGGTGTTTGGGGTCTACGAGGTATTTGGGGATCCGTTACGGTGTTTACAGTCCTTTACGGTGTTTGGGGTCTGCTACATAGTTTGGGGTATAGCATGATGTTTGGGGTCTACTACGGTGTTTGGAGTCTGCCATGGTGTTTGGAGTCTACCACGGTGTTTGGGGGCTGCAACGGTGTTTGGGGTCTACTACGGTGTTTGGGATCTACTACGGTGTTTGGGTCTGCTAAGGTGTTTGGAGTCTACCACGGTGTTTGGGGTCTACAACGGTGTTTGGGGGTCTACAACGGTGTTTGGGGGTCTGTCTACCACGGTGTTTTCATTGAATTTGAGGTTATGTTAAGACTATTCTTCCGATATGTCCTAGGTCTAGAATTCTTTTTGCGAGTACACCTTTGAGAAACTCAGGAGACGTAATAAGAAACCTTTCACTACAGCAGAATTCTTCAAAAAAGCTTTTCAAAAATAATTTCATTAGTTTTAAATGAAACTTCTAATTGTTTACTTCTCAGGCGCTCGAAAATTATACCCATGCTACGGAATTCCATCTGCAGGGTGAGAAGTTGGCTAAAGCCATGAATGCTGCCAAGCAAGCTGAATTGATAGCGTTGCAGATGTCTTTGCTGAAGAGTTTGCCGGTAAACAAAAGTGCTGTCTGCCTGCTGAATCTCAACCAAGCCCAAGTCGTGAACCTGATCTCCAATGAACTGAGGTGAGCTCGCAATATTTTGTTGGTGCTTTTGTGATGATTATCCAGCTAGATATTCCCAAGATATATTTATTTTTAATTGCATGTGCCCAGTATTTTAGTATGTTTAACAGAAATGAAAAAATAATGATATCTTGTTCCTTTCAAAAGTTAAGGAGGGGGGGACTATTCACATCCACGCTATATAATTCTTGTTTGATGAGAAAATCAATAGTTGGTTTCAGCATTACTGTATGATAGAATTTAATGTATAATAGTATGTGTGTACAGGAAATCAACGGAGCTGTATCGAAAGGATATTTTGTGGAGTCCCACAAGGATCTACTCTTGGTCCTGTTCTGTTCATCATCTACACTATTTTAATGGCACAATTTGAAATGTATTTAATTTTCAGACCATTTTGAGAGTATTTAAAATTGTAAGAAATTCCAAAAAAATATGGAAATAGTCATTGGTTTTTTTATACGAGTTGGAAAAATATAATAGTTACTTGCAGAGTTCAAATTTTACAAAAACTGAATTCAGTTTGAATTTTAAGACAAAATCTCAGAAAAATTTGGGCGGAGGTCTCTGTACCCACCGACTGTAGGCTTTTCAACACCTATGTAGGTGATTTAAACGAGTCATTAACTGACTAATGCCAATTGACTTACTTGAAATACAAAATGTTGAACTTTTATTGTGTATTTCCCCTTACCACAATGATAATGTTTAGTTATATGTTATAAATATCTTCCTTTAACTTTTCTCTTGTCCTTTGATCCTACTATTTTTAATTTCCCTATGGATATTTTCCTTGATGATTCCATATGTCACAACTGTGTGTGAAAACCTTTCCAGTCTTCTTCCAATTGTTTTCCCTATTCCTTCTATTGACATGTTCTCTAGCCACGCATCCCAGGTCTCTTTTGGTCTTCCTCTTCTCCTTTTCCATGCTGGTGGTCTTGAACTCCAACCGTGCTTATTTGCTTGATATATATCGATATGTGAAAAAAAACTAAATACTACTTCTAAAATGGGATTTAATTTCCAAAAACGCATCATGATTTTGGGTATAAATTTGCAGGAAATTTTATTGTGAAAGCTTCTGCTAAATTCAACAGAGTAATTCATGGAGAAGTAAACAATGGGATTTTTGGAATGGGACCACTGTCACTTATTCCACATTTTGCCATTTCAGGACTTTCAAAAGCATCCGAAAAGCTAGTATCATGTGCTGATATCAACAATTTCAGGCAGTTCTCATTTGTTCTTTGGCTTTTTCCAAATCGTATTAGGTGACACTAGATTTTTCTGGTCTCCGAAGTCGAATATGTGTTGCGTGTTCTTTAAAACGAGTTTCAATGGTTCGCTTAGTTTGACCGATATATTTTCTTTCACAAATCCCACAGCTCGACTTGTCGAGCTGTGGGATTTGTGAAAGGCTACTTTCACGTTCAACTTTTTTAAAATATGATCTAATCTGTTAGTGTACTATGGTTCATATGGAAGGACAAATAATTTTGAATCTAGGTCTTTTTTTTTTCAAGTCTAAGAGTTACAAGTAAATTTATGTTTCCCAATTCACTCATCTACTAGATTTGAAGAACAACTGTCACTTTCAGCTACATACAGAATTGAGAAAACTGTTATCAGGGTCATATCTGAAAGCAACGGTTATTATTCAAATCTAGTACATGAGTTCATTGGGAAACATAAATTTAGGAGAAATGTTTGTAAACCTTAGACTCGAACAAAGGTCAAAGTTTCGAAAGTCTGAAAATGTAAAGTGTGGCAAGCCAATTATGAACAGTGACAAAAGTCCCATACCAAACAAACCATTGCTGGCCTTTTTGTGAATCCTTCTGTTGAAATCAGCGAGAAAATGTCCGTCAAATTTCCAACCAAAATCAATGATGTGTATACGGTAGAGAAAGTGTTGGATCTGGTGATTGCGAAAAGTGCTTGTTTTTGGAAACGTTAATCAGCCTCATCAGAATATCGAGCAAAAATGCATTCTTGGACACCTTGTAAAGACAATATCAAATCTGATTCGGATTGTAACATCCCGTTTTCGCAGTTTCGACCAAACTCTCATCCTAACCCAGGCGTACAACTACCAACCGGACTGGAGCTCTGTCCTGTTCGAGCAGTGCATCATCAAAAACAACCTCGGCTACCTGCAGTCGTACATGAAACATCTCTCGCTGACCGACAACAACGTCGTCCACGACATCTCGCGGATGTTTCTCTCGGCTAACCTGAACGGCTACGAGGAAATCAACAGTATGAAGAGCATCTTGCACAAGCTGCCCTCCGTCCATGTGAAGTACAGGATAGCGAGCGAGCTCGGTTTCATGGACATGGTCGAGGATCTGATTCAAGGTGGGCAGCTGGCCTATTTGAAGGATACCGTGTGGAAGAAGGGGTATAAGAGCTGAGGGAGGGGCGGTTGTGAAATATAGAGGGAGTCTTGGAAGTTTTCTGTACACGGAAAACTTCTTCGTTTGCGGTTTGTCATGAACTGTTACTCTTCGTGGAAGCTTCAGGGTCATCTGAAATGCAAACATCAACTGTGAAATCTAAGAGAAAGTATCTTTTAAAATACAGGGAAAGGCAACAACATTGATACGCTCGTGAATGAAGATACAAGTGCCCTCCATATTCGAGGTTACAAATTATCGAGTGAGTCTTCAGGAACTAGGTAGAAAAATTCATGGAAAGTATCGGTAGGGAAATTATGAAAATCTGTCAGCCTGAGAATGTTGTTGGGGTCATTTCAGTTGAAAATATTTTAGATCAGGAGTTTTAGCAAAGCAGTGTTAACATATTTCTGGTTATCTACATCAGTTTCTAGATCTATGTTTCATAGTTTTCAAAATATTTTTTGGAGTTATTGTTATTATAGATGTTCATAAAGTGGTGGAAAATTTTGAATTCTCAAAAACAAATATTCAAATGAAAACATTGCAGTGCGGATATGGAGAATGTTAATGAAATTAATTCATATTTTCGAAGTTGATTGCCATCAAATAATAAAAAGAGATTTCAGTTGTTGAATATCCATTTTCAATCATTTTCATGAGTGGGGCATTTCGCTAAATTTTAAATAATAGAAACTGAGAAAATTCTGACGCAAGTTATATAAATCGGATATTTTGAAAACTATATGAAATAATATAGAGGTTATCTAGAAATTAATGTATGGTATGAATCTATAATAAAATACAGTGTTCCATTCAAAGTTACGGTTCGAACCTACTGTCAATACAATAGAAAAAATTTTAGATGTATTATCCTCACAATATCCCCCGAATTTTCATAATTTTCCTATTTATAATGTTTACAACATAAATCGTCTCCAAAACTATGTAGATGTTTCGCTTTCTCAAACAAACTGTAAAATCCCTTGACCTATATATTATGTAGCAAATTATACTACCGATATATGATAAAACATATTCAAAAGACACATTCCGATGTGAGATTCTCACAATACTGCGTATTGTGACGCCCGATGATGCAGCACAATACTGTATTGTGACGCTCGAATATGCGCCACAATACTGTGTATTGTGACTCCCGAATATACGTCACAATATTGTGTATTGTGACTCCCGATGATGCGTCATAATTCTATGTATTGTGATGTACAAAGATGCGTCACAGTGCACAGTATTGTGACGCATGTGACAACACTGTTTAGTGTGACGCCCGATGATGCGTCACAATTCTATTTATTGTGATGCACAAAGATGCGTCACAATACTGTGTATTGTGATGCCATAGTGTATTGTGACGCCCGAAGATGCTTTTATATAGCGAAACACGTTTCGCGGTGGAAATACCACATTAAAGTTTATCTTTTGAATACATCACTAGGGGTGTCGCTATGTGACATTTGATCGAAGGGTAAAGGGCTCATAATATGTGCATCCAATCGCACATGAAAACATTTTTTTCTTAGCTTTTCATTTCACCTTCCCCCATATGACGAGGTATTTTTCTCTATATTTTATGGTTTTGCGTTTGAGACGTTATTTTTTTTTATCGGTGTACTTTTTATCTCTGCCTTTGACGAATTTAGGTAGATTGTCTGGCAGTTCTATGAAGGTGTGTATGATGTTCTTTCTTGGTACCAAAAATATTTATATACAGGGTGAACCATAATGAATCCGGAAAAATTGAGGAGCTAAACCTTTAATTTTAGTGTAAGACGAAATGTAATACACCATGTATTGTACCATGGAATACTTTTTTACAATTTTTGAAAGAATTCTTAAAATTAGGTTACTTTCGACTCATTTTCAAATGTTGAAAGGGATGTAATTTCAGTAAAATAAATGGCTCAAAATTTGCTATTATTTCAGTTCATAAACAACTAAAGAATCTGTTGAAACAGTGTTTTTTTTTAATGAAAAGTTCATTTTTCCATTGTCAAAATCTTATGTAAATTAAAATTTTGTTCAATGACTAATTTTTATATCTCAAACATTGAATATTACTGTAGTTTTTTCCCAACACTAAATCGTTATTTTTAAGACCTCGACACGTGTTTCGATCACCAAGTGATCATCTTCAAGAGGAAGATAAAACTGGTGTTGGGAAAAAAGTCCAGTAATACTCATTGCTACACCAAAGGTTCCAAACAGTACATCATAAGTATCTCAAACATTTATTTGAGAGAACTGATCACGAACATTTCAAGTGAAAGTATCGTTGCTGATGAAAATGTACCATGGATAAAACGATGTTATAAATACCAAGCGGTGATGGCCCTAAAATGGTTCCTTGAGGTTTTCTTCATTAACTTTCTGTAGATAGAAAGTGTATGGCCTATTTTATTCCCCAGAATTGAATGATACAATGAAGTTATAGAATTACAGAAGAATTTCAATTATTTGCATTCGAATTAACGAAGAAAAATATCTGACTCAAAGGAACTGAACATATTTACTTCAGTGCTGTATTTGAAACGTCATTTTATCAATGTGAATAATGAGTGGGATTATAGTATAGTTGATAAATCTGGGAAGTCTGAATCATTTTTCCTAAAAGTGATCCGGATAACTGGAGTTTCACCATATTAAGTTAGTTACCAGACTCATCATATAGCAGGTTTTTTTCAGAAGTTCAAATGAATCGTGTTTTTTTTTCAATTGACTTTGAATAGTGTTTGTGATTTTTCGAATAGTAACCACATTTTTACTTATTACTTTTTTATCATTTATGTCTGAAAAAAAATTTTCCTCACAAATATCAAAAATGTTAGCAATAGAAACTGATTCATCAAAATATCCTTTATATTTGATTGATTTTTCGTGAGGTGATTGTATGTTGCAGGATATGAAAGTATTATAACCAATAATGTAGTACCAAAGATGTTCTGTTTGATATTTTATTCGATTTGATGTGATTCCATGATATGACTGGACGAGTTGCTGCTAGATTATTTATTCTTTTAAGTTGTTTAAAGTGTATATATATGTTATAACTAATTAACTGATTCTCATCCCAGTTTTGATTTAGTTTGTGTTTGTTGTTTTTTATGCATCACACAGATACTGTTTGTTAAGTAGCAAGTAGCAAGTAACTCGGATAATTTTGAACTTCAGCAAAAACAATGACTTTGAAAAACACGTTCCAAGTTTTTCCTGAAGTTGTATTTGAATTAAAATTTTAAGGGTAGTTTTGTAGGTACCAAGTTGTGCATTTCTTATTTAGCACTCTTGTTAAACTGGCTCTCTAATAGAAAGTAGGTATTCATCTATGAAAATATCTTCAAAATCAGTTTTTGGAATTGGTGGATAGTTGATAAACTTCTTGTTTTTGCTACGGGGACCAAAGCAATGCTATATGGATGTATGGATTTTTGTTATTTGTTTTCTATTAATAGTGTAAATTTTTATAAGCGTTTACTGTGATAAATGATGATGCCATTATTATATATTTCATATACATTATTGTTTCAGTGAAGAACAACCCTGACTACGGAAGCGCAAAACAGCCATATATTTTCATTATTTGTTTCTTGGATATTGATACTTTAATCTCGAAATTTCGACTATAATTGCAAAATTTTGACTCTGATATCTATATTTCAATTTTAATAATCAAATTTCGACTCTAGTCTGCAAATTTCATCTGTAGTCTGCAAATTTCATCTGTAGTCTGCAAATTTCATCTGTAGACTCCAAAGTTTAACTTTAATCTTCAAATTTCGACCCTAATCTCCAGATTTCGAGCTCACGCTCCAAATTGTGACTTCACTGTCCAAACTTCGACTTCACTCTCCAAACTTCGACTTCACTCTCCAAACTTCGACTTCACTCTCCAAACTTCGACTTCACTCTCCAAAACTTCGACTTCCTCTCCAAACTTCGACTTCACTCTCCAAATTTCGATTACAATATCCAAATTTCGACTTTAATCCCCAAATTTCTACTTCAATTCCGAAATTACTATTTCAATCTCAAAATTACGACTTTATAATCAAAATTTTCAGATTATTCGCGAAATTTCAACCCCAATCTCGAAACATCGACTTCAATTTCGAAATTACGACAATAATCTCGAAATTTCGACTTTAATCTCGAAATTTCGACTTTAATCTCCAAGTTTCGACTTTAATCTCCAAGTTTCGACTTTAATCTCCAAGTTTCGACTTTAATCTCCAAATTTCGACTTCGATCTCGAAATGTCAACTTCATAACGAAATTTCGACTGTATTCTCGAAATTTCGATTTTAATCCTGAAATTTTGACTCCAATTTCGAATTTACGACTTTAATTTAGAAATTTCGAATTTATGACTTTAATTTACAAATTTCGACCTCGATCTTGTAATTTCGACTTTTAACTCGTAATTTTGACTTTACTCTCGAAATCTTGAGAGTCATAATTTCCTGATTAAAGTCAAAATTACGAGTTTAAAGTCGAAATCACAAGTTTGATTTCTAAGTTGAAAGTTCAAAGTCGAAATTACAAGTTCAAAGTCAAAAGTTCGAGTCTTGAGTCGAAATTTCGAGATAAAAGTGGTAATCATGAAATTATAGTCCAAATTCCATTTTAATATATTGAGAATAATCTCGAAATTTTGATTTTAAAATCGAAATTTAAAGATTTAAAGTCGAAAATTCTTGATTGAAGTCGAAATTCCGATATTAAAGTCGAAATTTCGAAGTTAAAGTTGACATTTAGAATTTTAAAGTCGTACTTTTCAAGAAACAAATACAGAAAAATGTGGCCTTTCTACCTTACCTCACTTCCATATCACAAAAAATCCTTTCCTGTTTCCACAAAACTGAGTTCCTGGGTCAGTTGAATTTTGTAGGGGTGCAGGTGCAAGTCACGACCCAAAAGGCTGAGTTGTGAGCGACGCGAAATCGATTGTCTCGGATTCTCCTGCACACTCTCACAGACAGCGGCGATTGTTTCGATAGTTCTTAAGTTTCGTCTGCGTACAGGAGTTGGTAGATCGTTTATTGTACCAGTAAACTTAATATTCATCCACCACATTGCTAATAGTCTTCTCGGTAGGACGATTTTGGCGACCGTAAAATGGGCGAAGCACGTGGAACTTTGTCCAAATAAA
Source organism: Leptinotarsa juncta (assembly GCA_015342185.1). Taxonomy (NCBI): domain Eukaryota; kingdom Metazoa; phylum Arthropoda; class Insecta; order Coleoptera; family Chrysomelidae; genus Leptinotarsa; species Leptinotarsa juncta. The sequence continues at coordinate 337 of WOGJ01179124.1, read as the reverse complement.
ACACCCATTTTGATGAAAATTCTTTTGTATACACGTATTGTTGAATGCTTTACCAGTCCATAGTGATTTGGCAACGCAGATTGAATAAACGACAACTAATTTGACAGATGTAGCTTCGACAAGATGGCCGTTATCAATTATCAAGTTCAGAAGTCTTTGTTGGCATTTCCGTTGCGAATCGTATAAAAAAATTGACGGCTGACTACAGCATTGGTTCTGTATAGGTGTGTACCCGAAATTTTTGATCAAATTCATAAAATAACTATTATCTAACATACTTACATTCATTCAAGTCCAAAAATATTCTTAAACAAGGTTATAGTAGATCTTCTAATTT
>WOGJ01178728.1:2957-15744 GCA_015342185.1 Leptinotarsa juncta | reverse complement strand
TAGTCCTTAGCTCGCACAAGTTTCTCAACTTCTGAGAGTTGTCGTTCGTATGGGGGCGGCAGCTGATTAACGGAAAAACAGATTTTTTTAAACAGATTTAAACAGATTATTGTTCTGAGCCGATCCCTACTTTTTTTAAGCAATTCTTCAGTTATCATCTCGAATGGTGCCTCTATAAGGATTTTCCCTTGTGTGTTCCCGAGTATGTTTTTCCAGTATTATAGACCCACTTTCCAATATAGTTCCGCACCAAAGACGGGTAGCCCCACAGTTAGTTGAGGCCCCTTATATGTAGATGATGATCCGTGTCTGACACGCTCATCAGCTCTTTCGTTGCCTTCGATGTCTGAGTGTCCTGGCACCCACTATCGGCCACTTTCCTCAGTTTTTCACATCATTCCCAGTTTCGCCAGTTTCGATGTCATTTTCGCTCATTTCGTTGAGGCTTCAAATCAATATTTCTTGCGCATTGCAAGATTGCATACACTTCAGCCTAGAAAACTGATGTGTGAAATGTGAAGGAGAGTGATTCAGGTGTGTCTCCAATACAACTGCAGAAGTGGTTTTCATTGCTTTCGTTATTCCCAAACATTCATTCAATTCTCCGTTTGTTGATAGTGGACGGTTCGTTTGATATTTATTAACCAGGCCGTAGATGTATATATTATCAAGGGTTTTACCACAACGATGTCACCGTATAGAAGTAAACACCAGTAAGTTCACTCTCCGACATATCTGAGGCGTTTACTAAGCGAGCCAAATTGAGGCATGAAATATTATTACAGAGTGAACGTTTGTAAGTGGTGGTTTTGTATTTGTGAAAAATTTGTGTCTAGTTTCAAAATGAGCAAGTGTCGAGCTGTGGGTTTCTGTAATTTGCAGGGCGATGTCGGCATTCATTTTTTTCGATTTTCAATTGACAAAAAAGGTATGTTTTCCTATTATTTTTTTTGTAAGATTGAAGTAATGAATATATAACAAAAATCATGAAATAAATTATTATACACCATATATAGTGAAGCCATTAATAAACAGACTTTTTTTAAGAATTTTATTTGATATAATTGAAATTTACGGATAGTATTCACAAAGGAAATTCACAAAGGAAAATAATTGTTGAACCACATCAAGTTTTGATCTGAATCTGTAGGAAAACAACTACATACTTCCACTGGAATCTTTGCAAAACCAAAGTATCAAATGCATATTCGAATAACCTTTTCTGGACTCTACTTTTTATTTATATGTTCCAGATAATCTACTATGAATAGCAAATATGTATTTTCTCAGATTTTGTCATTAATAACAATAAACATTAGAATCTCATTTGATTGACACACTTCATAATCAGCAAACTAGGCATCCCAAAACTAAGAAATCGATATTTTATTGTGAAGTTTTGATTTACAACAACCAGTAAATGCAGAACGGTTTCGGGTTCATTAGTTACTCATCAGTGCAAGATAGTAGCCATCATCGACCTAACGTCAATGATATTCCATAATTGAAAATCGGAATCCATTCAGAGTATTTCATTCCTCTTCCTAAGTTGGAGCGAACAACAAAATGTCATTCCATCTAGTGGACGAGGTACCAACTAACTGTATATCCGAAATTTGACAGAGATTCCTCTAAATAAGGACGAAAAACTTTCTTATTAGTCAGTGAGCTATGCTTGAAAACTGGCAGTAAACAAATCTGAATAAATGAACTTTAATCGTTCAGGCCAGTCTCGAATATACCTACACAGTAGGTTGAATGGACTGACGCCTATCAGAAAACAACTACTCCCCTGGCTAATAACACGAAGGGCGTTGGTTTATGTCCGACAGGCGTCAGTGCAGGAATCTTCACAGAACATTTCTGCATATGCAATTGGCAATACAACTGAAAGAATCGGTCTTCAATTTTTGAACGACATACTTGCAGACCGGTTTTGGGCTCATTAGCCACTCATCAGTGAAGCCACTCATCAGGAAATTTTTTGTGAAGATTCCTGCACTGTCACATTTCGGATATAATCCAACGACCTTCGTGGTATTAGCCAGGGAAGTAGATATTTTCTGATAGGCGTCAGTCCATTCCAGTTGAGACTGGCTTGAACGTTCAGAGTTCATTTCTTTAGATTTGGAAACAGCCTTTTGCATACTTTTTTACCAATTCATCCACATCAATACTGGATATAAGAAGTATTGTGATTGAAACTGTTAGGCAATTATCAAAAATTGGATTGAGAGTTAGAAGTATCATTTCAGATTTAGGTTCTAATTTTTATAAACTTGCCAGAAAAGATTTCGAAGTGACTGTAGGAATGCGGGAATGTAGCAAAAACCATGTTTTCGATGACTTTTTGAAATTTGATGAATATACAAAGAACTAAAGTTACCTTGAACAACTTAACGACTTAGATAAGGAAAAGCAATATATACCAGCACCCAAACTTACTCATTCTCATTTATTTCCAACTAACTTTCAAAAGATAAAGGATGAATTAGCCAGTCAAGTTTTCAGTCATTCGGTAGCTACAGCGATGAATACCTATGCCAGTTTAAATCAGATACCATCAGCAGCAATAGGAACGGCTACATTAATTGAAAGAATGGATAAAGTGTTCGATATTTTAAATTCAAATAGATTTGACGATGTGAAAGATTTCAAAAAACCTCTCCTTGGAAAATCGAAACAAATTGATTTTCTGAAAAAATGAAAATATTTTTCAGCAAATTAACAGTAATATCAAAAAAGGAAAAAACAGGTGGCAGATAACAATTTCGGCATTTCTGCAATTTTGGGAAAACCTACATAGTGAAGGACACTCCTACATATTGACGAGGAATATAAATCAGGACTGTGTGGAAAATCATTTCGGTCAACAGAGAAATACTTATAGAAATACCAGAAACTCAACTCCTATTCAAATTGCTAGAGCTTTCAAAAACACATGTACTCTTCAGTATTTCACGCAGGCAGAAGGACCTAACTGTCAAGAAGATTCTAGTGAAATTCCATCTAGTATCACAGATGTAGACATAAATAGAATACAGATTTTTGTGGAAGTTCCAAAAAATCCCTATAAACGTTTGAGAGTAGAGACAAGTGATTATGGAACTCTAGCCACTCCAGAAGGCAACAGATCGGGCTATGTTTGGGGATATCTTTTGGGAAAATATTTAAGAAAATAATCATGTGAAGTATGTTAAAATTTTGCCACGGCGGCTAGTACCACACTGAATGAAACAAATGTATATAGTCATTTCAAGGCATATAGCAATACAGTAGCCAAACAGTTTGGAAGTTTAGCATAAGTTTTTGATCCAAATTGTATAGTCTTACTATATAAAATATACGTTTATTTCACCACCAGTTCACAATCATATGAGACATTTATTGGGAGATCCTCGTAGCAAAAATTAAGTCAGATCATGGTCACATATTTTCTGATCGAACCTGGTGCAGAGGTGCACAACAGCTCTTAGCCCACACCCTCCTGCCCGACACATGCCAGCAAAAAATAAAATCTCGACCCGAATCATGAAAGAGATCGACGGGAGTGAATTTACTTCTCTTTACTTATGTACGCTGACCATAGCTTCAAAGATATATGACGGAGGTTGGTGTAAGACATCATTAAATACATTAAGAATTATAATTTGTTCGTTAACAGAAAACTCACATTAGCCCATTGGTTTCACTGAAGAGGAAATTGAAGAAACCAATTCAATTCACAGACTAAGCACAATTGATATGAAACAGAATTCTTCTGATTTTTTTTTATTTCAAATACGGTATGTCTTTCAATTAAATACTAGAATTATACTGAATTATCACTAATACTTCTACGATTTCTCTCACACTTCAGCTCTTTAACTATTTTATTCATAAAAAACAACTTCAACTTTGGTGCCATAGTTATTACATGAATCTTCCGGGTACTTTTTTGTATTCATCGATATACATATAACGTATCATTTTTGAGAGAAAAAGTCATATATGTATATCATTTGATGATATAAATTTTTCTGTCACTGCTTAAAAAGTTTCCTGATTTTTAATAGGTATTCAAAAAAATTAACCGTCAATATTGGTGCTGCTTCATTGACCTTGAATTCTCTGAAGTTCATGAATATGCAGAACTTACATATATATGAGAAACTCATGAGCCAGAACGAAAAACTAAAGAACTGACTACGATACTGAAAGTTCGGATAGGTAGTTCTGTTGTATAAGAACTGATAAAGTTCATTTTGTTATAGCTAACCATCTATAAATGTTTCTCAATAGACATTTGGAAAGTAACAAGACAAAGGAGACAACTTTTTTATTGAAATCTCTGTCGTACGATCTCCTAAAATATGTATCCCAACTTGAGAGCGAATAAAACTTTCTCGAACTCTCGACAACATCCGAACTTACAAAAGTGTCACTTAGTAGCGAACATAATGTAGAAGAATTCATAGCAATATAACTTCGCAAAGAATACCTAACATTCACAACTATTCCAGAATTACGCTGAGCTTTCTGCACACAAAGTGGTGGACTATAAAAAGCTTTGTTTAACTTCCAGGATTTCGGTTTGACGCAATGCGTTCAATGCCCGCCCAGAGCTATAACATAATTTATCACTTACACAGGATTTCATACATCGCATGGCATTGATTTTTTATTACTTTGACGTGACAATAATGAAATTTTATGAACGTGCCGCTGCTGTGGAGTGATTGATACTTTTTCTCGTGGTCACAATAACGGAACCGATGAGAATGACAGATTTATTCATTAATCCTTCGGCTCCGAAGGTGAACTTGATCAAAAAACCAAGACATGGGTGTCTCGTCACATTTTTCTGGCAGCATGAAATTTCAGAGGGGATTCAAATTTGATGAGAGAAAAAATTCGTCATGCTGCTCCTAAAGCGTCGAGATGAATTTGTTGGTATCAGTTATCAAAATTTCCATGATTTCAAAAACTCTAGACATGATATGATAGTATGATCCTTTGTACTTTAATATTTATTTCCCTTAGACAAATGAGTTAATCTCTGTCTAATACTTTTTCAAATGCTCAGTTAAATAAATATGTACTTCCACGAATTGATAAACCTGTGATACATATTTGTTATATTTTGGATTTACATAGTCATATCTTAGTGACTAAAATTTTCATATGTTCAATTCGAAAACTTCAATAAATCTATCCATCTATTTATCTATTATAGAAAATATTGAAAGCTCCATTGGAATCGTTTATGCCAATGATTTATTCTCATTTTCCTACTATCAAAGAATTTTCAAAATCCATAATGCTGTGCTCACTGAAATCTCTCTCTTCCTTTCCGGTTTCACTTGTGGAGTTTAATTTCCGTTGAAGGAAATTCATTCTGAAAGAATGATATTATTATCTGATATATCATTATCTCAAACGTAGCAAGTCCCTTCATAACAGAATTTCATAAATATTTCATTAATTATCCTACTAGAGTCAGTCACTAGAGTGAGCCAACCCACCACTTGATTTAAATTGAATGATGCTAACATAGAAAAAAAAAATTGGAATTATTATTGTCATATGCGTCAAAGTTAAAATTTCCACACAGAATATAATTTAAATTGAGACTATATACTAGGTCCAGCACACATCCTATTTGAAAATACATCAACCATCAACATTACCACAGGGTCATCGAAAACAATTCAAAATAACATACATCAGAATAGAAAATCTAGTGTTAGGTGTATTATGAAGACATTTTTCTACCACACGAATATCAAGAAATATATTTTTCATTTGCTTCCTAATTATTTCTTGTGTGCTTTAAAAATATTACTGCTATCTGTAAAAATAAAAAAAATTTCAATGAATTGTTAAGACGTATCAAATTTCTCCATACCTCAATTTCCTGATACCTGAAATAATTTCAAAAACTACCTGAAACTACCTGTTTCATTACCACGAAAAGAAAAACCTATATAATATTCAGACAGACAGTTGCTTCAGTTAGTACGAGTTAATACACCCGTAGTGATTAATAGGTTTGTTGAATCATATATATTTTATTTCTGCATGCAAAATGGCCAATGTTGAAAAAGAATATAATCGTAATGATCCCAGTCCACAATTAATAGCTGCTGTTGTTAATCTCTTAGAAAAGACACGTCCAGTATTAACTGATGAGGAAAGGAAAGTTGTTGCTATACGTTTGGCAAAAAGAGCCAAAACTAAGGGTTTCGAAAGTACCATCCGGAAAGAAGTTCGATCGAAAACTAAAACAAAGAAAAAATCCAAGAACGTACGAAGCTGCTGTCAGACATCTGGGGAAAATAAATTTCCCCAGTCGACAGGTACTGAAGCAGAAGGAAACCAAAATATTCCGAAAACAAACAAAACTTCAACAAGATCTGACTTTGATATGACAAACATAAATATTCCAGCAGATTCACACTCTTCTGGATTTGATAATGATTTATTTAGTTGGTATAAAGCATGTTTGAGAGTATTGGAAAATTTTTGAATTTCCTGAATCGTGTTGGTCATTACATAGAATTATCGTTGTAACTGTTGAATGTACTTGTAAGATAAAACTGGTATGAGATATTTATCAATTATTTTAAATTTTTTAAAGATAAATGAATTTTTTGTTCAATCTGGAATAATTCTATTCACTATATTAGATATTATATACTGAAAAATTATATTATTAAAGTGAGTAAGTATATTTGTAAGACTACTAACTGTAAAAATATATGACAATATAAATGAATTATTTTTTTCTTTCATTCAATATGTACGTTATAAATGTGAGAAACGTATTTCGTTCGTGATATGAGATATTTTTTACTGACACTATTTTCAACAATCCTTTCAGTGATAATATATGTCTATTTCTTAGGTCAAAGGTGAAATTCATGTGTTATTATTCAACCCTGTACTTCAGGAAATGCCTGTCCTGGCTCTATATTGAATAAATCTCATAGAGCTATTTCTCTCAGGTATTGAGCTTGTATTCATTTGACAAAAAACCTATCTTAGATAATATTGATGAGATTTTCTGTCACGAAGTACCTTAAAGCGATTGTTTTCTTCTTGGAATTTTTGTTTCGATCAGTACACTTTTCATTCAGGTACTAAGTACATTCACATTAAAATTATGAAGGATTCGTTTTCAATTATATTCGAAAAAATGCGATTGTACATAAAAAATGTTGCTGTTTAATTTTTAATTCCACCATAGGCAGTGATAGTTTACAAAGCACTGATCTTCTTTGAAAATGTTCGTAGATAAAATTTTATATAAGAGTAACTGTCAACATCGATGGCTAGTTCAAAGAAATAGAAAGAAGTGTTGTTTCTCCAAAAGTGATTCTGAATTGCTGTTGTGGTCAGCACTTGATAATATGACGTAAGTAACTGAAATTGACACTTGAAATTTATATTGAGTATCAGAGTGTTATTGACATCTTCCTGCTGGTTGAAGAGATTGGCGTTTTTTATACTGAACATTCAGTATACAATACGAAAAAGTAAAATATTTTGATTCTTCTATATTTCAATTCTATGTATTTCATTAGACGAAACTTCTACTTGTGGTCTGCTCCAAATGCCTTTATACATAAATGATATCAATTTTTCATATGAATACATGTTCCTTTTGAAAAATTTTGGATTCTTTCTTAATAGCTACCAGTATTTTTGCAACAAAATTCTAATCATCTGAAATAGTTGTATAATAAGGCAGAATTGACGGAACCATAAGTAATTCAATGCCTCTCATTCCTTAACTTACTGTATATTCAATCAATTATTAATATATTTGATGCCTTTAATCTCTCAGTTATATCAATTTTAAAGCAATGAGGGAAAATCAGTTGTTGCTATATTTTTGGTGATCCACCAATTTCTCTCATTCAAGTAGCTCTAATTGAATGATTATTTTTTCGAAACTTTCATCTGTTTCTTAATGAGATAAATGAAAACTTGCTAATTTCCATTCCAAAGCAGTAACAGAGTGCTCCGACAAAAGTTTGTCGGGGCACTCACGAATTCTGTCAATGGCTTTTGCGCATATTAGTTCAAATCCCTCAATTACTGACGCTTATTTTTTCTACTGATCAAGCTAGTTTGTCAAGAAATGTCATAAGGAATTTCCACAGTAACCATGTTGGGGCTGATGAATATCCATATGATGTGGTCGAAGATCACTCAACATCAGTTCTCTAATTCTACCGGTATTTCTGCCAGGAAGACTTACCGGCGAGGTATACCGCAACTTTCTGGAACAAACGCAACCTTAGTTTCTGAAGGATGTACCATTGGTTACAAGAAATGCAATGTGAATTATGGTCGATGGTGCACCAGAGCATTTATGCATATTGGCTCGAGAGAGTTTTCAACAGTAACATAAGGGGATCGATGGATTGGTAGAGGTAGACCTCACTTATGGCCTGCTCGATCACCGGACTTAAACCCCCTGGATTATTTTCTATAGGGCCACCTAAAAACATTAGTTTATACTACTCCAGTGGAAAAAACGATCATGGTGCTTTTGAAAAATTTCAGGAGTCGATGAGAAGTTTGGATTCTTGCATCCGAACAGGGGGTTGTAATTTTTAACAGTTCTCGTAGATTGAGAATCATTACATGCTATTTTTCGTACTGAATTTTCTTTGTTGAAACTCTTTTTTGGGCGTATCTTCGAAACAAAATATCTTTATAATAGTCCTTTAAATTTTTGCCGAATATTAAATAAACACCCTGTATAGACAGTGGAAATAAACACAACCAAACATTCTATTGGAGATAGTATGTATGCATCGGGCATGTGTCGTGTGATATTTTACTTCATTCGGTCTTTATAATGCTATGAATAAAACAAAATACAAATTTCATTTGGGAGTTCGAAATAGTAGTACTAAGTTTAGCCGAGCAAAATATATAAAACTTCATTCATGAAAATATGTTTTGGTTTTCTGATAATTCTCTCTTACTAAACTCGGCAGAGATATTTATTCTACAATTGAAAACACCTATAGATTATTAATAGGTATCGATGGATATAAGGTCCAATTAAATCAATTCAAGTTGAGCATAATACCTGAAAAATAATAAATATGAGTCTATTCCATAGTTTTCCAAAATTCTCATTCAGTAAAGTTGGTTGAAAAATTTATTGTTAAAGTAAATTTGAGTGATCTATGTAAATAGATATAATTTCGGATGCAATTGAGGTTGATCATTTTATTCAAGCAAATCAGTACCAAATACGTAAGGTGTAGCTTATTTTATAATTTCATGACATTATCCATTCACTAGGATTGGTTGAAAAGTAAATGGGTATATGCATAGTCGTTGATGTTTTTCTTTTTGGAACGAAGACATACAGTAAGCTATGGCTTCGAGTTATGACAGTATCTTCTATCAAAATTTCATATTGTTTTAATTTTATTCTTAGCTTTCGTCAATATGGCAAAAATAGTGTGCGCACCTTGTACACATAGAAATGGGTTAATGGTAAGTTAATTCACTGGGTAAGTTAATTCACTGGAATAATTCCGTGAACAGAAGATCAAAGAGACAATCACCATATCAAATTAGTTGCTGAAATCTACGTCGAGAAATGAATGTTCATAATTTTGTTGTGTTGAAAAAGTCATTCTATTAAAATGTGACACTGACATTATTCTTCATGAAACAGATTTGAAACAAGTTTTCACAAAATTGATTGATAAGTATGGCAAAATCTGCGTTTGCATTATTTGATGAATATCTACTTGGGAGTGTTTGATGTTGAAATTTGGTGGAAATTCTAGGTACCAGAAAGCCCATACACACATGATCCATGAGTATGTTTTCAACTCTACCATGTTAACAAATGATATCACGGAAGTGTGAAAGAGTTGATGTCCTCCGAATGTCAGGGAATATCGTGATGTTTGTATTGGTGACTAGAATATGCGATCATTAAGTATCAGCATTGAACACGGAGCTCCTGTTGGAATATTTGAGCATTTAAATTGCAAATATCCAAGAATACTTTCTCATTGCATATCTATAACATAAAACGAATTACAAATGAAATTTCAGCTTCTGAAAATATAGTGGTAAGAAGAAACAGCGATAAAAATGTCATTTTCATATGTGAACGCCTGCCCCACTTTATCCCCTGTGGGGACGCCCCAGTTGGGATATTTAAAAATCCTTTCTTTTTGACATCAACGACATAAAATGACTTATATACTAAATATAGCGGTACAGAGAAACAGTTATAAGAAGGTGATTTTCATATGTAAACGCACCCCCTTTATTTGCAGGGGCACCTCAGATGAAATATTCGAAACTACTCCTTCATTCCATATCTAGGTGCGCATATCAGACCAAAGGAGCACCTATATATCGAATTTCAGCTTCCTAGGACTCCCCAGTACGGAACAACAGATATGAATGGGTGAGTGAGTTTCGCATTTACAACTATTTATAGACGCTCAAAAATTAAATATTAAAAAAAGAATTTCATCAACGTGATCCATTTGACCGCAAAATCTCTTGAATTTTGATGTGGAATTACTGTTTCATCTGTAAACTTCACAGTTCCATTAATGTTGAAATGTGTTCGTTTTGAATTTAGTGATGATTAGGATGAAATTAACCTACATTCAAATTTCATCATTTAATATTTGAAATGAATTTTCACAAAAAATTATTTCCAAAAATATTCGATACAATATTTTTTCATTGAAATAACCTGCTAGAATTTCAATGAGGGTACATACGTACGTTTGCATTCAAAACATTCATTATGGAAATGAAACATACGAATGATCTTCCATCAACAAATTGGAATATCCATACAAACTTTCTTCCATTATTCATCAATTTTGCATCACTGCAAAGTTAATCTGTCTTATGGTCTCCCATCCCAGTCAACAACGTCATATTAATTCTTGATCTCCCATTATATAATATTGAATAAAACGCCACGCACTGAACATACCTCTTTGTGAGCGTACAAAGCAAACCTCAAAAACATTATTCCCAACTACAATAGTTGACACAACTCACCAACTAGAACTGGATAATGAAACACTGATGATGAATTGATAGAGAGGAAGTTGGAGAGAGAATTTCAATGGAGGGAAAGAGATCGCTGGATCATGGCGATTATAATTATCATCTTGGGAAAATATGAAGAATTTTGTTAGATATAGCTAGAGAAACCCTTTCTTCAATTTCTGATTCTTGAAGACAACAAGTTACGACGATGTGATTGTGAATCATTATTTTATATAATACAGGCCGATTCTGTTATCATCTGGTAACAACATTGCTATATTCTACGATACGATACGATTCAAATACGATTGAATGGGATAAAGATAACTGTCACTGGGAAAAATACAGTGGTCCAAGAAAATTTCCGTGCACTCTCTCTCTTTCCGAGTTATATGGAAAAAAACAAAAATGCTGTTTTTCTAAAATTGTAGTATCAGGTTCAGGACAATTAATAAAAAATCATCAGCATAGGCTGTGTAACTAATGTTTTCATCTGAATAATCAATGCTTCATATCAAGAGAATGAACGGAATAGTGCTAAACATGGAGCCAGGTGGTATACCCATTGTTATATTTCTGCGTTCACAGTTGAATTCGTAGTATAATGTTCACTAATTCGAAAGGATACAAATGGATTCTGGTTCGGAAGAAATGAATTCATCCAACCGAGGGACACACTTTTATACCATAATATTCCTATTTTGAAGTCAGGTTTCATGATTGACGTAGGGAAATGCACGATTCAAGTCACACAGAAGTACCGTCACACAGAAGTAAAAATTCAAAATAACACACATCAGAATGTAAAATGTAATGTTTGGTGTAATATGAAGACATTTTTCTACCACACGAATATCTAGAAATATATTTTTCATTTGCTTCCTAATTATTTCTCGTGTGATTTGAAAATGGCCCTGATATCTACAAGTCGTTGAGACGTATCAAATTCCAAGATACCTCAATTTTCTGATACTTGAACCAATTCCAAAATGTACCTGAAACTATCTGTTTCATTACCACAAAAAGAAAAACCTATATAATATTCAGACAGACAGTTGCTTCAGTTAGTTACGAGTTTATACACCCGTAGTGAATAATAAGTTTGTTTAATCATAAATATTTCATTTCTACGTGCAAAATGGCCAATGTTGAAAAAGAATATAATCGTGATGATCCCAGTCTACAATTAATAGGTACTGCTGTTAATCTCTTAGAACAGACACGTCCAGTTTTAACTGATGAGGAAAGGAAAGTTGTTGCTATAAGTTTGGCAAAAAGAGCCAAAAATAACGGTTCCGAAAGTACCATTCGGAAAGAAGTTCGATCGAAAACTAAAACAAAGAAAAAATTCAAGAACGTACGAAGATGCTATTAGACATCTGGGGAAAAAAATTTTCCAGTCGACAGGTTCTGAAGCAGAAGGAAACCAAAATATTCCGAAAACAAACAAAACTTCAAAAAGATCTGACTTTGATATGAAAAACACATATATTCCAGCAGATTCACCCTCTTCTGGATTTGATAATGATTTATTTAGTTGGTATAAAGCATGTTTGACAGTTTTGGAAATTTCTTGAATTTCCTGAATCGTGTTGGTCATTACATAGAATTATCGTTGTAACTGTTGAATGTACTTGTTAGAAGAAATTGGTGTGAGATATTTATCAATTATTTTAAATTTTTAAAGATAAATGAATTGTTTGTTCAATCTGGAATAATTCTAATCACTATATTAGATATTATA
>WOGJ01178408.1:0-10261 GCA_015342185.1 Leptinotarsa juncta | reverse complement strand
GGAGATCAAATCGTTGAGGTGTAGTTTTTGAAATTACTATGGATCTTCATCAAGTAACGGCCGAATCAATCAGAAAAAAAAATTATGTTCCTTTTGTCATTGAATTATGTACTGATCTATTTCAACTGAAATACATTTGATTTATAATTGAATTGCTCCTGGAATATCAAAACATCAGAAAGTATTCAGTGAGTAAAGAAACCTTTGAAAAGATCTTTGAAATCCATTGGTATACGAATACTCTTAAGTTGATACTTGAATGTGTGAAACGTTTCCTGACCATTTCCTGACCATGAACGTTCATTAGTCATATTCAGTTGATTACTTACCTTGAAAGAATATTGAATCAATGACATTGAATATACCTGACCTAAGACTATCTCACTTCTCGATCCTTTCAGAGTATTTATGTATTGTACTATGAAAAATTTTTGAGCATTTGCCAAGAAAAGTTGAGGACTTGAAGAAGACTCTTTGAAGATAATCGTCTTGGATCCATATAAGGCATATAAGGCAGATACTGCCACACTTTCTTCCCACAAAGATGCTTATCTTCAAGTAGAATTGGTGACTTTTGATAGGCTCGTGAGCGCAAATACAGATAATATCTGAAGTTATCTCTCTCTGATCTCACTTGTCTTCTGGGTGGTTTGTGGAGGATATCACTTTGGCGGTGGAAATGATGCTTAATCAATACATAGTTGAAAAACGCAAGTGAAACTACTGTTTTTTTTAAACATTGAGCGTTAAGAAACACCATTCTTTTCAGTAAACCACTCACTTCTATCTCAAAGTAGTAAGTAGAGGACAATGAGAATACGAAAGAAATGTTTGTAATTCAGAATTTTGCGGTTTTATGCATGTGTCTTCCCTGCTGGTAATAAATAACATTGCAACGATAAGAAGAGTTTGATCATACAAATTATTTTGACCTGGGAGTGCTAGCCATTTCTATGACGATATATTCTCATTCACTCATAGCAAGACCATTGAAAGTGTATATACAGTAAATAGTATTTCTTTCAAAGAAGATCATAGGTTACTTTGAAATTTTTATCTTGATTGGAGAAACTATTACTTCATGCCAACAGCGTCATGTTCCACAAGATAATCACACTGTTTTTAAACGAAGAAATCAAATTTCTTGGCCTTTCAACTAAATCATGCGTTTGACATTATTATTGCGAAAACGAACTATTTTGAGTCAAGAAAATATAATATTATCTGAAAATCTACCTTCTATTTGAAGAGAAAAGTAAACTGTTTCAAAAGGAGAGCAATATCAACTTGATGTGAATACATATTGTTTGTTTGAATTTAAAACTGTATCCCTTCAAATAAGTCAATTCGTTTATAACAACAGTTTTGTGAATCTATATGCAAAACTATATTATGATCAACTGAAGATAACTGGAATTTCGTATAGAATGAACAGGGTTTCTTTTAAAGAAGTATTTCATTCATTTCAGTTTGAACATAGATATTGTTGAAAAGAATTTAAATTTAGTAGTATGAGAAACTAATAATGTAGTATAGTGTTGCCAGTTTTATAAAGTAAATTTAGATCCCATGCTTCAATTCAATCAATATGTTTTTAAAATATTATCAGCAAAAATATTTAGGTTCAGTGAAAAGTCACAATTCAAAAGTCGATTGGTGAAAGTGAAAGTAAAATGAATCTAAATTGTTCAGAAACTCATCAACTCCAAATTAAATCAAATATCAGAAGATCCCGTCAGAAATTTCAAGTTTCCATAAGTTTAACAGGCTATAATTTTGAATTTCGTAATAGATTGAATCCTTTACTATTATTAATAATATATAACTGATCAAAACATGCTCCCCATTTAGCAATGTTAGTATTATACATGAAATAATGTGGCAACTCTGGTCTTCCTATGACCATGTTCTGTGAGAGGGGAGGGGGGAATTCCCATGAAAGCATCGCGTACACACCAGTATGTGTTGGAAAGTGATGTTGTGTGTTGTGATTTTAAGAAGGAAGTGTTTTATGTGTCTGTAGGCAGTGCAATTCTTTTTCGATTATTTTGTATCTACCATAAGGAACAGATTTTACAAGACTGGCTAGCTTTTGTACCTACTGTAAGTGTAATTGTTTGAAAGTCAATGTTAAGAAATGTAATGTGTTGAGATTTTATAAAATACGGCAGCCTGTCATTGGAAACTACTCAATCGACTCTACAACCTGTCGATAGCTTATACGATTTGGAGATTACCTACGATAAAGATTTTGGCTTTATTGATCATGTCAATACTATTTGTAACAAAGCATTCAACAGGAATACTCGCCATATTACAGACTATGATGCTTTTCACTAGTTCGGAATATAATAGCGTTATTTGGTGTCCTCTTTAGGCTTGTCATGAAGAGCGACTTAAAAAAGTAAGAATCGCTTCACTAAATATCTAATTTGGAAACTTGGCCTACCCTACTTTGGATTCAACCCGCGAATGAGGCTTTCTGTATCGGAATTATTGTCAGCTAAGAACAGACGTAATCTTGCAATGATTCTATTCCTCCAGGAAATAATAAACTTCTACTACAATTGTTCAGCTATTTTAGATGAGCTTCGCCTTTCTGTTAATTCAAAAGTCTTGATAAGTTATGACATCTCTTCATTTGGGTTCCGATTCTAGAGAACTATTGCTCGATGGCAATAAGTTGTAGACTTCAGAAAAATTCAATATATACTTTTCAGAACTTGATTTTTTTCATCTGTCATATTCAAAATTCAAAAAAATGGCAATGAGACAACTTCATTCAGTAATTGTTCATTGAACTTCTGCTTGACAGGTATCCATGCACAGAAATAGGTAAGTAGGCCTACCTAGGCATATTGTGTGTGTTAAAAACTATAAGTTGAGATTAAATTCATTCCGTTATGAAAAGAGTGAAGGTGACAAAAAAATGATCAGAATTAATTCAATTAAAGATAGCTATGAACACTTTTCGATAGGCAAGTTATCATGAGCGTGTTTGTTAATAAATTATATTTGATGAAAAATATGTCTCATTAAGTTATCTGATGGGTGAAAGTCAATCTCCCACAGTCTTTTCTAGTAAGAATTTTGTACTCTATACATTGATGTTGCTCATTTGTTTCCCGATTATTTTTTTTCTTTTCAGCTTGTTTCCATAGAATGTTAAGCGATTTGCGGCCAATTTTTCTCTACGATTTAAAATTGTAAGCTACGTAAGCGACGTTGGTTAGTGAAATTTCTTTCTGGAGATTGTTGACTCGAAGATGCGCTCCGAAATGGTCAACCTACAGTAATCTAGGACGAAGATTTGAGAACCCTGGTGAATTCAATGACTCTATCATGCGAAAGTTCAACTGCTATCTTCATCAAATTTAGAAATAATGAATTTCATAATTCGGAACTGATGAAGGTCAAAGTAAAAATTTTTATTGATTACAAAAGTCAAAGAAATTATTTTGGTATCGTTATGAAGATGATGTATCCATGAAACGGTGATTTCGAAATTTTCAAACTTTTGTTTTATCTAAGTACATGAAATCATTCAAATTGGTTACGTAATAATTATTCAATAACACATCGGTATTTTGATGTCATAATATTTTTGACAAATTGTCTACATATAACTCTTTTCAGGTACTTGAATGAAAAAATTTTCAATAGCTCTTTACTTTTCAAAATTAGTTAAACATTTTTTCTGTCCCTGAACAATTATCGTTTCCACCCCTAAAATTAGAATCATATTGAACCATTACATTCTGGGCTGACGGAGAAAATTGTTTATCGTCATGAATACAAATGGATGAAAGGGTTTCTCAGGGCCCGATTTAGGGGAGAGCAGGTGGGGCTACTACCCCAGAGTCTCCACCGGAGGAAGGCCCCCACAATAAAGATGAAAAAAATATCAAAATTTTGACGAGTCAGCAACTTTTACATATCTCCTCCCATACATTGTTTTTTGCATTTTTACTCAGAATACTTGCACAAACATAATACTATTGTTATCAATATATCAAAAAGCCCTGATTGCAATTTCCATTCACTATCAATCTTTGATTTGATCCAGCATTTCATTGGCAATACTTCTTTAATGTGTAATTTGAACCCATAAGTTAAAAGTGAATGAAGTAGGTTGAAAAAATCCGAAATACGGTTGACACAGCTCGCTTTTTCGAGCTCAAAATTATAAAAATTATTTGACGAAATCATACGTCGATTTTCGCCAGCATCCCCTTTTTTGAAAATTTTCAATTTTCTTTGAGGTAAGGTGAAAATTTAACTTTTATAAAAAATTCCAAGAGGTCTCCACTCCTCCATTGCCCCAAGGCCTTCAGACTTCCGAATCCGGCCCTGGTCCCTATTCGTAAAACTAATGTGATCATTAATGTAATATATGGCGAAGGACTTCGGAGCTGAAAGCGTATCCCTCCACCAGTTTATAGATTTATTACATTTATTAGAAGAAATGTATAACTAAAGGCTAATAGGTCGACTGTGATATTCGCGTATAAAGATTGTAATTGTAACTGTTCATGATTACCACGTGTTGGTCGAAGAGGGTGGCATATGTTTTTTTGAAATTTCAAATAACAGTAGGAAAATATCTGACAATAGTAAAGTTCTAAAATTGAATTCACCCCTTTTGACCCGATTCATTTGGACTGATCTCGGTCATATAATATATGAATTATTTTTTTGAACATTGGCCATGTCGTTGTTATGAAGGAACTTTTGTTTTTGTTTCATATTAAAATGAAACAACTAAATTCATTCGCTGCTTCATTACATCAGATAATTTTGAGTGAATACTGATTTAAACATCATCAATTCACTGGCAATGTACCCTTTATGTAAATTAAGTCGTATTCGTCCACTGTATTTGCATGTTTTCTTTCGGTTACGATGGTGGATTGCCAATTTTCGCACGGGTTTAAGTGACCCTCAAATCTGCCGCCGGAAGACCGGAAAGGGATTTTCGGATATATTTCAAATGAAACGGGGCTTTATCGGATGGTATGTTTCAGTTGTGTTAACCCTAATGCGGAAAAGATGTACAGTTTCAATTTTAATGGAAAGCGTCAAAAATACATGTTGTCAATTAAATTGCTATTAGGTGCCTAATGCGTTCAACCCAGATGTACACAATATAATGTTGACTCTTTTACTATTTCAGAAATCTTTCTATGGAATACCTTCAACTTTTCTGCGTTGCTATAGATCTCTTGTAATAACCAATGAAGAAGTTCTGGAGTATGCAGAACAGCATCAAGTTCCTAGTTATTGCCATTCATATCTAATAGGGCTCACTTCCACTTTTATTTTTAGTTATGCTTCACTGATTTCTTTGGTACAAATTATTAACAAACTAACACAATATTTCTTGTGGAAGTTTTCGCGTATTTTTACCAGAGTGATCCATAGATGATAGACACCAAAGAACGTTGTTTCAACGAATGTCTCATTGAGTGGTCTTGGGCTGAACCACGAAGGACAAACAATAGAAGGTAAAGGAAATGACATATCACCCTATGAAAAAGTCGAATATAAGATCGAAAGGACACTCAATCCACCAATATCTAAGATAAATTAGGCTCCCCAAGGAGGACCTTTGCAAAGCCAAGCTTCAACATTATTTCAACGGAATGCATCGCCCGTCTTTCAATGCGTCTTCCACTGCAAGATAACTAATGGAAAACACAGCCACAAACTAAGTATTTGTAATTCAACACCAGAAAGCGGTGTTTCGGCCCGCCAAGGTTTCGTCAAGTGATTCATGAGTAATTGATTCAGAAGTGAACAGTAGACTGTTGGTACTGGGACCTTCGTCACTGTTTATAGTTCTTTGCTACTTACAGGCTCTCGAAGGTATCAAAAAGTCTAGTATCCTGTACCGATCTCAACAATTTTAACGAAAGTTCATTCATTCTTTGGACGTTCCGTTAGCAACAGTAGACTTTTCTGGTCTAAGGAATCAGAAATGTGCAACGTGTTCTTTGCAACACTTTTCAATAGCTTGTTTATTCTGGCCAATATAATTTGTTACAGTTCTCACAGCTCATTTTGTATATTCTCGACTTCTTTTGCATCATCTCAGCACTGGGGTTACTTACCACTTGCTTTCGACTTTTTGAAAATTGAATCTTGAATTTGGAGTTATATAATATAATTTGTGGGAACTATATGAAAGATTACATTGACCAGATGAAAAGAGCGTTTTATACTTGTTTTCGTAGAGCACACTGCACATAATCGATTTCGGAGCCCAGAAAAGTCTAGTGTTACCCAACATACTTTGGAACTCGGGCGTATAATCTAGAGATTGTAATCTAGAGATGACAATAGACTTTTTATCGTTCAAAATTAGTGAGAACTTTCACGAGAAATCTCTCAATAATTTCTACTCACGAATCGATAATATATGATTGAAAGTTGAAAGTGAGAATGTACCCCATTAGGAGCAGAGTTGAAGATCAGTACGGTTCCTGTTGACGGCAAGTTGATGGTTGAACTAGTTCTACCTTTCACTCGATTGATGTTCCTTATCTCTTTCTGCAATGGCATGTTTTCAGATAGATGCAAAATTGGTCAATTTTTTCCAATTTTTCACAATGGTTATTTTGAAACATGTCAGAGTAAGGATGATTACCTCTATGTTTTCTGAATTATTCGAATTCATTTATCCTGATAGGTTCAATTCCCATTTGAAGTAAATGTTATTATCATAGCAAGTCAGCATGGTCTTCAGGAATTCGGAATTCGAATTCTAGTGATTCTTTTTACCTATTGTTGACCACGTTTATTAATTTAGGCTAGTGGCCAGTTAAGATATTTTGTTTTCTCAGCAGGGCATTTAACTGTGACATTCATGTAATCCTGATACAAGGTTACGAAATGGATATTATCGACTAAATTATTTCCAAAGATAATAAGCGCCATAGGACACTGCTATACTTTGGTGAACGTACCAATAACATCGACATTTTTTGAAAAAGTACAAATGAAAATTCAAGCAAACTTATTGAATACAATAGAAACGAAACTTCAGTATCGATTAGATCAGGAGTAAATTAGTTGACCTGTGGTTCTTGACCAAAACTTTATATTGGCCA
Source organism: Leptinotarsa juncta (assembly GCA_015342185.1). Lineage (NCBI taxonomy): Eukaryota > Metazoa > Arthropoda > Insecta > Coleoptera > Chrysomelidae > Leptinotarsa > Leptinotarsa juncta. The sequence continues at coordinate 3,152 of WOGJ01178408.1, read as the reverse complement.
AACTTCTTTTCAAAGAATAAACGAACATAGGAGTTGTTTCTTGAGTGTGAAGACCATTTCCATATTTGCAAACTATCTTTTGGTTGAAAGAAGGGGCGACTATGAATGTTTGGAAATTATTAGATTTAAAAATTCTCAAAATTCACTTGATGATCAAAAAGTATTGAATTCTTTTCCTCTGTTTAATATGTTTCCTAAAGTGTAAATTAGTAATTAGTTAATTGAAATGCCAATTTGATTATTTGGTATGATTTATTTCAATTTGAAAATTATTAAAATTTAACTAAAGTCTAAATGTCTTTCTATTACTATGGATGTACCGCAAGGATGTGTCATGGATCCAGTTTTATTGCCATGGTACATGAATAACATTGCTGCATTTGATCCATCATCCCAATTTACCTTCTTTGCTGATAATAAAACAATTTATTTATCTGATCATAATCATGCAACAATTGTGACTAGATCCAATGACCTTTCACAAGATCTCAATAACTGATTCGACTCAAACAGTCTCTGTCTGAATTAAAAAAATCCAAATCATCCTTTTTTATAAGTAACAGCAGCATCATTCATTCTGTTAAAAATAATACAAAGAAATCAAACTCAAATTTAATTCGAAATGGACATATCCATAATCATGTAACAAGACAAACCAAGTTATTGATTAAAATTAAAATAAAAACAAATTTTGGAAAAAAGTTGATATATCACGATGAGATCATTATTTTTTATTCAATTCCAGAGAAAATAAAGGAGCACTATTTCATTACAAAATTCAAATATCAGTTGAAAAAAATTCTAATTAGTGAAATTTCATAGTTTGCATTTTTTTATTACATTTGAATTTGTTTTCAACATGTACTTTCTGAAACCAATTTCATATTCCACTGCATTTCATTGATATTTTTTTCTCAATATATGTTATGTGTTTATTATGGAATATCTTATTTCTGTTATTTTATAATATTTTGTAGTTACTCATAGTTCCTAATTATAAGCCTTTATTGTTTCTTGAGACAATGAACTGTATTGAATTGAATCTCTGTAGAATTCCTGGCCTTCAAATTACCGAAAACCGTGGGTAAAAATATAACTGTGAAGTAGATTATAACTTTCAAGTATTCGTTCACGAATCTGAAATCTGTTCTTTCACACAATTAGAAATAGAAATATTTACATGTTTTCAAGGGTACAAAAAACAGTCATGGTTGATAATTGATGAGAAATTTTTCCGCTTCTATTTTTGATTCCCCGCAACTTATTAATATAAATATGTTTGAGGTGAGAGAAGGGTGACGCTTTCAATGAGAAAAAAATCATAATTAATGAAGACAATATATACAATCATATGTATGAATCGACCTCTTCAAGTGGCGGAGATCTAGATAGCAAAAGTTCCTTCTGAATATATTCTCCAAGAATAGCACTTAAAGCAATAATACTCTGAAAAATATTTCATTGTTACGCTTTATTATACAAACAACTCATTAATACCTAAATTGCGTGACCAATGAGTAAAAAAGCCAACAAACAGAAAAAGGGAAAGTCTGCTATCTGATTACTGAACTAATGCTTTCAATGCATTCAGTCATAAAAATCCCTAAGCCTATCTCCGATCGCAGACAAATATTTAGTCTCTAAAGCAAACTGTTTTTGCTTTGTTGGAATGTTCTCAGATAATTATTTATTTTTATGCAGCGGCAGTTTCATTTGAATACAACCTACTAGAGTTATTCCGAAAATTTCAAATGAATCATCATTTCAAACGAGAGTTCAAATAAAAATTTTACTACATTCGTAAATAGCTACAGCAAGTGTTGGACAACAAAATAAACAATCTATATCGTTGCCCACATTTCACATAAATCGCACATGATATATAACTCGCCTCAGGAGTAAACAAGGGTACAGTATGTGATTATGTTTGAATAATGATCTTTGAAACTTAAAATGAACACCAACAAATTTGTTAAAGAACCAGCACAGTAACCGAACCAGTAAGGTGTTGGTTGAGAGAACAATTTTTTTGTTTTACATGGAATTGAGAATAAATGTGGTCTGACAAAAATCAAGCGAACTGTAAATGATCAGGTAGCTGATGTTTTGATATTATTTATATCCTATGCAGGACCTCAGTGTCTTTGTGTCTGTTCATTCCGAACTCAGGATGATGCATATGAACTCAGATTCAATATTGATTTGTTAGGGTTCATAACTTCTAGTTCAATTATCAGCTTTGAGCATTGCTCCTACTTTTTTACTAATGAATATTTGAAAACACGCATGTATTTTGTATTTTCATCAGAGGTGATGTTTTTATGTTTTTAACTGTTTCACAAATAATTTAAACCTTGTTTCATTCACTTTTTGATAGTTCTACATATTGTTCCCTCTTAGTTATTTTGTGCTAGTTCTCAGAATATTTGTATTCGTCTTGCCTTAAACATATTCAAAAGTGTCAGTCTTATTGTTACGCAATATTTCGTGTTATGAGTGCAATGGCACGATACGTGATGAAAATTTATGACACCCCATGTAAAAAAAAATCGAAATGAAACTTCGAAACAGTCATCTCTTCCATCGTACCCACACAATACGTTCTGGCAAATGTCTGCCGAAAAACAACTACCTCAGACAACTCAATCTTGCAGATATTTCTCGTTAATCCAACAGCAGGACCACGATTAAATTAATCGACAAGATCACCTGTAGACAGTTTCGAGGCATTACTTCTCTTGTTTGAATGTGGTTGACATTGTTTCATGGTGAATTTAATCAGTTCGATTGTTAATATCCACATTCGTCTTCGGGTGATGACTGAAAACACCCACGTTTTGAGATCTTGTCCATTTGGTCAACTTCTGTGAAACACTGGACATCACACCATTCACCAACATTATCACAACATTATCTGATAAATTCTAAGTTTATAAGGAAGTCAACGTACAACTTTCAATAGTACCCTTAGAAGAATTGATATTACAGCAATGAATCTTAGTTTGAAATAGTCCTGCTTCAAGTCATACAGAAGTATAGTATTCTACTCCAGAAAAATACTCAATACTCGCTGGAATCGTTAACGAAGAACTTCATTCTCATGGGTAATGAGTACATTACTCTTTGGATGGATAATATGCTATTTTTCTGAT
>WOGJ01178355.1:0-11140 GCA_015342185.1 Leptinotarsa juncta | reverse complement strand
TTGGTGTTGGGAAAAAACTCCAGTAATATTCATTACTACACTAAAGGTTCCAAACAGTGGATCACAAGCAGATCTTCATTAATATTTTTCATATACATGACAGAGAAAGATAGGTAGAAACGGCCATCTGACAAACTGCTAACAAAAAACTGAAATCATGAAGCATAAAAATCAGATGCACGAAAAAATACCGTAGGCATCCCACAGGAAAGTAACTGGTCCCTTTCTTTTCATGAAAGATAGAAAGTTTTGTCAAATCACCAATTATGCTGATGATACAAATTTGTTAGTGTCATGCTACAACTATCCAAACTTAATTATAGAGTCAAGTATTAGACAGATCAAACCACTGGCTCTCAAAGAACAATTTGATTCTGAATGTCGAGAAAACAAATATAATTTCATTTAGAACAACACACTAAAGAATTGAAACACTAAGTACAATTAACTGTCACATAATGCACTTGCAGTTCAGAATTCAACAAAATTTTTTGATATAGGTATATGTAAATGTACACCTAAATTGGTACATATAATCTTATTACAAATTTGGAATAAAAATCGAATAAAATGCTACACTATCAGAGTTATTAGTTCCTATCTCAATGAAAAATCACTAAAAATTAAATATTCTGTTAATTCAGTGAAATCTGGTATAATATTCTGGGAAAGCAGCAGTAATACCTCTGATGTATTCATTATACAGACAAAAATAATGAAATTTCGCAAGGCAAATAATATCTTGACACAGTATATGCATATTATATCTATGAGAGAATTGAAAATGAAGTAGATTCTTGGAAGCTACACCAAGTCATAATTATCCTATGCACAATGTGAATATGCCAATTGATAAATTAATAGTGTCGGAAAGATATCCATCCTATTCATCTATAAGATTTTTCATTGAATTACCAGACATTCAAAATGTTACAGAGCGTGACAAAGTAAAAAAGATGTCATAGAGCTTTTGAACAAGTTAGAACCTTATTCACTTCAGGAATTTCCAGATAGTTCTTAAACTTTTATATACAAGGCGTGTGACATCATTTCATTTCATGTTTTACTTTCTTTTTTTTATGTGAAGCATTCGCTGAAATATATCACTGTTATTATTACTATCAAAAACTAAAATCAGCATCATACTGTTGAACTAGACACGACTTTGAAGTTAATGGCATATAGGCGATGAAATTAACAAATAAAACAAGCCGAAAGATGCCGTTTTGTGGAAATTTAGTAGTTCACTGGTTGCCATTTTCTGCTACCCTTTATTACTTATTGAATACAAAGCACTATGTATTAATTTGTTCTTTCGGCAATTGATTCATTTACCGATTGTCTGGAAACCCATCAAATTTTTCTAAACTGGTTATTGAGATTTATTTCCTTTCAACACTGCAATCGTTTTTGAGTTGTTCTCTTTATAGTTATGCTCATATTTATTTCAGTATTTTTTAATAATCAAGATTGATGTACTCACACGTTTGTATTAGGTAATATTAGTGTCAGTAGAATAAATTACACAAAAATAAAATAAAATAAACAAACTCAACACTCAATAAACTATAAAAAATAAATAAAATATATATATTCCAAATCACAACATTCGCTGTGGATATGGGTGTCTTTTTAGTTTTACTATTCGAAATTCAAAGAGAAAACTATTTTTCACATCTCTAAAGTGATGCATTATATTTTTAGAAATACGAATGCAGTTTATGCCATCAGCACATGAACTGAAGTACAACATCTTCAATTTTGAATCTGTCGAGTGATGTAAAACAACCTGTTGTTGATATCGTTGAGCTTCTTCAGCTGGTCCAAAAAATTGAGTAATTATCCATGAAGAACCATCATAATCGGTTCCTTGTACACTCCAAAAAACTTCTCCTTCACATTCAGTCCTCCATAAAGTATGGGAAAACAGTTTTCCTATTCGATAAATTTTAGTACCATATTCTACTTTATAATTATCGGTGACATCAATTTTTTCACTAGATTCCACGAATAAATCCATCATATAACTATTCTTGAGATCTTTTAGTAAACTATATTTGTAATTGATTTTTGTTATAAAAGTACCCTGTTTTATTTTGCCCGCCTTTTAGGAGTTTTCTCTTCCCTTAACATGCTCAGAAGATACCTGAAAGAAATCAATATACAATGATTATGATTTTCTATAGGGCAGAAAAAACTATTGCCGGACATTTCAATCAGTCGAAGATTTCTTTATTCCAGAGAGGTGCATATGACATGCTTCAGGTTCAGGTGAAAACATTTTACCATATAGACCTATGACCTTGTAGGGATATGTGGCAGATACCTAACGGACAAACAACAACTATCTCAGCCAATTCCGCGCAGAGAGTTGAAGTAAAACCATCAGTCACCTGTGCAACGTTTTCAATTTGGAAAATTCGTCGCAAGTTATTTCCCACTATGAAAAGCAGCAATTAATTTCATTTGGTCGATACGGTACTTGCCCCATCATTAGTACCGGGCATGGTTTCTTCAGAACGGTGTGGACCGTCTGAGTATCACGACCAAACAAATATAATTTCAGCTAGTCATGAACTCTTTCTGCAGTTGATTCAGTGGGATGTCCACTGCGCCAGAGAGGTGCATATGACATGCTCCAGGTTCAGGTGAACCGGAATATTAATCATAATTCTGACTCCCACCCGAGTATGTGTTTGTGGATATGTTTCCTGGATCTGTCTGCAGGCTCTTTGAAAAAGAAACCTTATACAGAAAAATGTGTTTCATATCATCCATGCTTTTTCAGACAATGGTAACCCAATAATTAATCAAACCAATTAACAAATCTCAAGTAATAAACTATCATGAAGATTCAATCATAGTTACTTCAAATACGAACTGCAAACTTCTAGTAAATAAAAATACGATTTCACTACATCAAACGTAAGAAGACGATAATAAAACTTTGGATTCCCTTCTCACAATGTTTCTTGAAAGAATGTAAAGATTGGTATTAGTGCCATTTACATAACACATAATAATAATAATTTATGCAGTGAAAGTTGTCAATCAACACACAAATTTTGGCAATCCGATTAGGGATCAAAACTGTACCCACCATATTAAAATAAATATATTATATATTATGAATCTCAAACATGAACTCGCCTGGTTTTTGACTGACTATATGATGACTTTTTTACAGCAACATTTGACTTGTGAAGTAGTCTTAGTGAGGTAACATTGAAATAAATTAATTTAATTGGGTTTTCTCCTCAATGAAATGAAAAGTCTTCCATGAGGGGAGTTTCTTCCATTATTTCAATAATATATCCGAGGCGAAGAGATATGTTTCCACGCCATACTTAACAAAAATGGTATGATGTGATTTTGAGAATTCCTTTCTTTAAGTATGCATAAAGAACACATAAATACAGTACTCTTTTATACATGAAGAACAGATAATACATTAATGCTTTAACATTCTATACTGCATATTCAAACAGAAATTACCTTTTAATTTGATTGTAACATATTTTTCAGTTCTCTGTTTCAGGTTTCAGTGTTAAATTGCTCTTCTCCAGAAATTATTGTAGAAAAAGATTTTCCATATTTTTGAATGCTGATTTAATGTTAATTTCAGATACAGGCAAGTTTCAGTATACGAAAGAAGTTAACTTCATATTTTTCATCATGAATCATGAAATTCATGAATACCATGATTCATTATCCGAATTATCAGATATCAACACTGAAAAACTGAAAATAGTACTCTTGACCTTGACTGAAAAGAGATTTTCGTTTCGTCATTTTTGAGAAGTACAAAAGTAATAAATATTTAAAAGTAATATGTTGAAGTTATAAAATCATGAACAAAATTTGCATGTTTTTATCTACAAAAGAGTAGAAAGTAATAAAAAATATTTCACAAATTTCGAAATCTATCATCCGCTCACAAAAGTATGAAAACTACGCTTGGAAAGAGTAGAATTGACAATCAGTGAACATATGAGAGAAAACCCCTATGACCTTGAAAATTCATTACTTATCGTTGTCAGTAATCAGCATAGTACTTTGTCTGTCTCATTGACCTTTGTCTTGCTATCATCTTGTATGTTGGTAATTTTTCACAAAGTGATATTCAGAAAAATTTGATATCTATTATTATTCTTGGTTGATAAATCATTCTAGTTTTCTTAATCTGGATTCAATAAACTTGAAAAAATTAAAATGTGCATTGTTCTTCAAAATTTTGTCCTGCTTTTTTTCATACATGTCACATTAACTAATGTTTCCTCTTATTTATTGAATTTTCTAAAGATAAAAATTTTAAATTAATGTCATAACTAGTACCCTTCATGAAATAAACAAAGAAGTTATTTAAAAGAGCGGGATGTTTCAAGATGAAGGTCCAACAGAAGTTTAAACCAAACCTGACTAAATGATGAAACAAATTCAATAGTCGAAGATACACGTCTACACCGGTAACAATAATATAGGTCTACACCGGAACAATAATATAGGTAACGATTTGTTGACATTGAACATAATTAAGAACAAATCAGACAATCAAAACGTTGAACATGCTTTATGTAATTTGCATTTCAACCAGTTTCCCCAACTTTCTGTTCTTTTAATTGATGCTCATTTCATTACATGAAATTTCTCAATAAACAGAAAATTGGAAACAGAAGTTATAATAATGATTATAGAGACTGAGAATGTAATAAACAATTTTTGATGAATATGGTATACTGATTGACTACTAAAAAAAATATGTTTTGTAGAAATGATATTCAATGTTCAAGTAAGCCTCTGCAGTAACTATTTATTCGCTTATTCGAAAAGTACATTGAAATAATTGATACCTACTTGTTTATGATTCCTCAGGACTTTGTCGAACGATTTGTTCAGAAATATTATTCTTTATGGATGAAAGAACACAATTATTTTCATTATATGCAAAATATATTAGAGTGATATATTTTAATATCTTGAAATAATTTTATTAACGAACCTAATTGAACTAGAATAAATAATCTATGAAATATACTTTTTTTTTTTTCTGTGAGGGAAAACAAGGAAAATATGATTTGGAACTTACGGCTTGAGACTATCGAATAAATCAATCTTTAAATTTTGAGAAACTTTTTTCAGAAACCTACTCACGTAAATACATTGATGGATGTAGCAGTTACTAGGTTGTAGGAAATCATCATGAGGAATGAGAAATAAAACTGTTTTTTCGATATTTGTGTTACAAGAGATAAAAGTGTTAAAAAACATAGAGTTTTATTTCTCATACTTACATAAACTTTATTATGCGGGGAGAATTTTATTGACAAAGTTTTTAAGAATGCGTATAAATATAATATATAAAAATGTCTTGTCACGGTGTTTGTGGTCGCACTCCTCTGAAACGGCACTACCGCATAATGAATAATAGTTTAAAGAACTATAATAAAAACATTAACTAAAATTTTGAGTATGATTCTTTGCTAAGGTATCCGTTTTCAAATTTAATTAAATACCTTAAACTTCCATTAATGTTTTTGCCAAGTCAAGGTCAAAGATCGTAAAAACAAAATGTGGCTTTTATGTCGCATGCTTCCGATATTTTTTTACATTGTCCTAATATGGAGCATGCGCAGATACAAAAGTTACAAAAATAATTTTATTCACCATATGAAAAAAAGTCATATCTCTGCTGTTATATGTCCCGTGTCATGTCTACTGTCATCTGTCTTTAAAATTGTAAAATCAAAACAATTTTTATTATTCAAAATGTTGTTAATTCAGGAATGTTAGAATTTGATTTCATTCTGTATTTGAACAACAGGATTTGATCAGTATATGCTGTAAGTGACATGCATGATGATACAATTTTGGAAACGAACTGGCAAAAATGGTAAATACGCATTACATTTGATATTCAATCTTTCAAACAAAATGATTTTAGGTCAAGAAAAAATTCGTTCATCACACCATGATATGTCGACCAAGTGCAACTCTCCTCAAGAAGTTTCTTCCCAAAAGCAAAAACTCCAAACGCACATAAAAGAGTTGCTTCCCCTTGCGAATTTTGATGATGAGGGCCTTTGTGATATTGGTAGGAACATTTCAGGTTAATTTATTTATGTTCGAACTACTTAGGTGGACAATGATTATTTGCAAATTTTAAATTGAAATGTAGATTTTTAATTTCACCCCTGCTAATAATAATATGTTAGGATTAGGTCCAAAGTGGAGGATTCATTCGACCTTTCAATGTAACCCGCAAGGATTTATTGCGGCTTACACTTATTCAAACCCAATCAACTAAGTCCAACATCTTAAAAAGCCGAATACTTTATATGATGACTGATCTTTCAGGTCAGATGACAAGAGTGAAACTCTGTCAAACTCTGAAAACATTATTTGATCTGCAGCGAGGCAGGCAAAATGTAGTTGTATAGACTTTTTCATTTTTAATGATGATCTCCTAACACGTAGTAACGGCTACATCAATCAATTTATATGGATTTGAAAAATATTCTTTTTTCAATGCCTAGCAATGTTGCAAAAAAGTTGCTCAAATTTGTTAATACCTCACTATAGACTAGTACCAACAATTGGTAAGATTTGCTGAGGATTGAAATATGGTTAACTAGCAACTTGGCCCGGCTCCGTACGAGTGCAATGCTTATACTAAATATACATATTATTGATTGCTGTTAATCCTAAAGTACTATAGGGCGAAGCGCAGCCTTTTATGCGCTATATATAGGCACGTACTGCCGGCCAGTACAGCCGCTATCCCTGCATTTTAAATCTAATATTTTCGAAAATATTAATTTAAATTACATGCTGTAAAAGGCCATATTGATCTACATTCAATGCAAAATGCATTAAAGGCACGCTGCGGAAAGGCATAGAATTTTCAGATTACAAAGAAAGGCAATTAGAATTATAGATGGAGTTTATTATAAAGATGATTGTAGAACATCTTTTATAACACTGAGTATTTTAACATTCCCATCATTATACATATTAGAAAATTTACTCTATATAAAATCGCATATACCTCAATATGAATCATTTGAAAATAGACACGAATACGACACTAGAAATAAAAAAGATATTATCTTTAATACATGTCGCCTTAAAAAAGGCCAAAATGGACTGAAGTACTGGGCTGTGAAATTTTATAATAAACTTCACGAGGAAACAAAAAAATTAACTACTAACGAATTCAAACGTAAAATAAAAGAGTTTTTAGTATCTAAAGCTTACTAGAGTATAGATGAATTTTTACAGGATGACCTTAGTATATAAATACACAAGACGAATCATGATAATATTTTTATATTGTATTTTTTTTTTAATATTCACCTTTAAATGTAGTTTCGTGAAATTATTCAAGATTGTTTTAGTGTGTAATTTTAATATAATGTTAATAAGCTTATTTTATGTTGTATCTTTGTTTGACTTGTCTGATTACTGTAAGTATATTAACACCAATAAAGTATCTATCTATCTATCTATCTATCATAAATTTTTAGCTGTGCCTCTACAAATATATTACCAAATAGGAACAACTTATTTTTTTCTCGCACCAGAATTATAAAAAACTATTCTCTAAGTTTCGTCAGTAGCAATTTGGCATCATCATATAATCTTAACTCAGAGATACAACCAAAGAGAGAATAGGAGAATGTGAGAATAGGTTCCCGCTATTCGAAAAACTAATTTTAAGAAATGACTTACATAAAAAAAAGACCATACACTACCAACTTACCTGAAAATTGTCACATGGTGATCCAGGCCTCAAGCTGATACCGCCTGGTGGTAAACCAACTCTCCCAGCAAACTCACTTGTACTTCTACAAATGTCAGTTCCGTTTTGACAAGCCAGTTCACAAAGTTTCCTCTTATCAATATTCGGATGATCCTGAGTGGTCAATGAACAGGCTTGAAGATCCCATTCCAAGCAGATGGAACCTGTACAATCTCCCTTGATACATAATTGAGTGCCGTTATTGCATCTAGTTTTGTCGGGTCGAGGAGTAGGTGCAGGACATTCCGCACTGGTTCCATTACATTTAGATGACCTCGAACAGTCAGATTCCATCTTGCACTCTTCTTGCTGATAAAATGGGATGAATCTACATTCATTGTTGCAACATGGACCTTGACTCGGACTGAAAATGGGAAACGTTAATTATTACAAATTATTACCATATTTGAAATATATTCGTGCATATTTTCATCATGAAAAATGAACACCATCATGTTAGCACTACTAGACACCCATTCAGATGATAAGACATCAAAATTATGTTGACATGACAATTTATCAGGGTCGATGATATAACTGAAGAAACATAATTTTTGGAAATGCTCAAATTAGCAAAAACAAATAATCGTTAACACTGAATTAAATACCTATCAGTATCGACTTTTGGGAGTCGTCATTCGTAGAGGTGTGACAACTTTTTAACGGAAAAACAGATTTTTTACAGATCATACTATTATATCTTTTCAAGAGTGTATTAAACAATGTGTTATTGTTGGAGAATCATTTTCATAATTTGTTAATTTATGGAGTATATAAAATTCTGACAGTGAAAAAGTTACTGTTGAAATTTCCTTGTTGCACAAAAATTTTACATTAACAAATTTTCCGAAGCAATCATTATTATTCAGCGATTCCAGGTCCTACCAAAAGAAAAATGGATATAAGTAAAGTATAAATAGGATTACTTGAGTACGAAGTATGCAAGGCAGTATTGAGGTGGTTGAAGGAAAATTAACTTTACCCCAAATATTTACCAGTAAACGAAACCCAATCTGAGTAAAACTCTTGAAAAAGTGATGAGGTATACAACTGCTCGTGAAGTGTAGAAAGAGTTGCATAGGCTGTATGATGATAATGTTGAAGACAAGACTTCCAGAAGATGATGACATTGTAATCAGGAGGCAATTGAGAGGTAGACATGAAAACAATGATTATTCCATCATTGTTGCTACTGAAATAACTGAACCTAAATACCCACTCATTTACAAAGAGGCTATTTCTTGCCTTGCGAAAGATCATTGGATATGAAGAAAGGAATATGAAATAGAATTTCCCAATGAAAATCGAACTTGAGTCATGGAAGAACTGCCATCTAGTAATAATGGGTTTATGATCTATAAATTAATTTGCGGCCAGATTGTTTATCAGTAACAAAAGATAGCACCATAATAGATCTTCAGAGTAAACCTGCTAGCAGAAAAATTACTCTCAACAAATTCGATATTATAACTGCGCGATATGGTGAGCTTGATGAAGATGTCTATGTCAAGAAATTTAAAGGATATGAAGATGGTACAAAAGTTCATATGGACTCAAAAGGCAAGATGTGAAGAAAGTTGATCACCAGCAAAGTCATGCAGATCCACGTATATACATAAAGAAACAGGGAAATGATATGATAACCTTGGTCTTAGCCGCCGCTGATGGGTTCCAGGCAACATTTTATGATTCACCAAAGAATAATTCCTCAAAAAGCTAGCAGAATTTTTTCAAAATGACAGAGTAACCTGTTTCCTATTTCCTCGGATTAGAAATCAAGACTGAAAACAATGAATTCATTCAATTAAAGCAGGCAGTTGATACAAGAAAAATATCAGTTTCAACATCAATTGTAATAGATTGATTGTACTCAAATTCATGAAAGGAGATACAGAATTGAATTCCACAAAGTTAACAGTACCGAGCTTAAGAAGAATTAAAAAAATTGTGATAGATATGACTATATCACACAAATGTTGGAAAAAAGTTATAGTCATATTACACTTTTATTCATTTAAAAAATTATAATTAAAAATTAACCAAACTCATGGTGTGATATTTAGAACTATTTACTTTAATTCATTTAATACAGTATGGCCAAGGATCTTTACACATGCATCATTAATTTGTGCATCTGAAACAAGTCGACAAAGTAATGAAAATGAAACAAATTGGCTACTTCTACAAACAAAGTAATCTTTTAATGCAGAATTGCTTTCACTCACAAACTTCACTAAAAACAAACTCTTGTTATGATTTTGGGTCAATTTCATAAGATTTGTAAACATTTATTAGGTTGTTTCGAAAGTTTTGTCCGTTTTATTGTCATGTGTCTCTGTAGCTCCATATCTCAGTAAATATTTATTCTACAGTGCCGTGGTATTTACTGATCAATAGAAAATTTTTTACGCTACACATTAATGAATTAATTCAGTGCTTCTAGCTTATTACTATATAATGTCATGAACGTTTTTCAGTTAATTCTTCTCTACGAATTCAAATTGAACCAAAGCGCTGCTAAAACACCCTGAAAAACTAACCAGGTGTTTGGCAAAGACAGAGTTAATGAACGCACTGTTCGACGTTGGTTTGCGAAATTTCGTTCCAGAGATTTTGACGTCTGAGATGAGGCACAACGTGGTCGACCTACAGTAATCTAGGCGACGATTTGAGAACCCTGGTGAAGACTAACCTGTTACAAATGGTGCGTGGGATGACAGAAGAAATAGGGTTCAACCCCCATGCGGTTTTTGATAGTTTCAAACGTATTGGAAAGGTCAAGAAGCTCGGAAAGTGAGTGTCACGTTTCGTGATATGTTCTTTTCTGCTTTTGCGCAGCCAAAATGATACTTTTTGGGATCAGATCATTAAGTATCTGTAGAGTAGGGAGGGTGAGTGTAAGCCCACGCACTTAGGCCACATGTGACCCATTGTACATCCTCCCGAGGATGTCCATCCTGTCCTTTCCAGGAAGATGGACAGGTCACTGGGAGACATCTCCTTTATATCGACAGGTGTAGGCCAAGACTCGTCGAACACACACTCTCTTATTGACGATAACTCCGGACACTCACATAGGACATGCCTGACAGTCTGATTTGGAGTTTTTTAAAAAGTTGGGTAGTTTATTATAAAACGTAATATCACTATACTGGGGAGAGTTTTTAAATTTAGATGTGTTGTAGGCTGGTATTCTCAATAAGCTACCATGCCGCGTGTTATGATTGTGGGATGTTGCATTGGTTGCAAAATTAACACATTTGAACAGATAAATTGATGGTGCCGATAATAGTTGCATTCTGACAAATATCGGTTTACAGCTATCTCTATATTCCATATTGA
>WOGJ01178275.1:0-14592 GCA_015342185.1 Leptinotarsa juncta | reverse complement strand
ACTTTACTACCATGCTATTGAATTTTGACTGTACAATCTCACTGCATTTGGAAATTGAATCACTTGTGCGAGAAACCGCACTTTTGAGTTTCTCAAACGATTCATTTGTACTCAATAGACATTTATCAGTGAGGCACATCATACTTATGTATGTATGTTTTTCCATCAACCGGTTGTCGTCTCCTCACGAATGACGAGCTTTCACCTTTGAACGTGCGTTTCTCAGTATACTGCGTCTTTCTAAAAACTACTACGCAATATTTTTGACTTTCTAGTATTTAATTGGATTTATAGCAGAAAATTCAACACATATCAATTCTTTCTCAAGCGAAAACTTCAAGGCGTTCGTTTTGAAATTATTTGAAAAAAACATATACTTACTGCCAATGCCATGGAATACATTTCTCATCGCTTCCCTTACACTGCCACTGCCCAGCTGTACAATTAGCGATGCAGGTCTTCCTGTCACTAGCCAGATAAAATTGATTCGGGCATGCGCACTTGAAGGTCGTCTGTCCCTCATCACCGTAGCCGTCGATATTTAAGTAACTGGACGCAGGAGGTGGCGAAATGAGACACAAATGCGAACAACCTCCATTATTATCACCACAAGGGTTGTGATAAGGCAATTGTCTGAGTGGGTGGAATATCTGGATGTCGTACGGCTTGTGGGTGGTGTTTCGCAGAACTTGCAGGTCTTTGCCGCTGAACTTATTAGCTCTGCTGATGGCTTTGAGGTTCCAGTCCGTCCAGTAGATATAGTCGTCGAACAAGGACAGTGCAAAGACGTGTGGAACGCTGTTTCCAGAAAGAACTACGTGGCGATGTCTGCCTTCCAAATCTGTAGATGCGATGTAGTCCAGGTGAGCATCGGCGAAATAAAGACGGTCTGTGAAGAAGTCGATGGTGAGAGCGTTGGGCCAAGCGATGTCATCTTCCCAGGTTAGAATCCTGGTGAAGTTCGACCCGTCCATTCCTATCTTCCCGATAAAGGCTTGCAGATGCCACGAGGTAAAGTAGAGGTAACCGATACCAGGATGTACCACCATAGCTCTCGGATCAGGAATGCTCGTCTTCAGCGTTCTTCGGTTGGTACCGTTCAGCTCTGCAACCTCCAGGTTCTTGGAGTGCCTATCCAACCAGTACAGCTTCCTTCCAATCCAATCCACGGAGATGCCTTCGAGTCCATGCGAATCGTGTCGAATAACCGGCTGTTTCGTCTTACTTCCGATAGGGCTCTTGAATATCGTTTTTGCCGTAACATCGCAAAAGTACAGCTGCTGTTCCTTCATGTCGTAATCGAGTGCCACCACGTTCATTAAGTCCTGGTGCATGAGGTTGTAGACGTGGGCATCCACCGACATATTGCGCACGTAGTATTTGTTGGTGAAGACGATCCACGGTTGGATATTGTCCTTACGTTTGCAGGTGTGTTCGTCGCTTTCCCGCTCGTAGTATTCGTCATTGCATTTGCAGTAGTAACTGCCCGGGGTGTTGGAACAGTACTGGGAGCAGACACCGGGTTTTTCTATGCACTCATCGATGTCAGAGCAAGCTTTACCATCGTCCAATAACCTGAAACACAGGATTTGATAATAGAGACCAGAGGATTCCAAATCTTGATCAACTTTCAGTAGTACAAACGGACCAACTGAAATTTTTGAGGAAAGTCCAAGGGAATATCGCATTGTTAGTCATATTAGTTATCAGGCGTAAAGACGGAAGATTGGGAACAAAGGCGTATAGGAAACCAATCCACACAAATCAATATTTCAACAAGAACTTCTCCAACGAACTATTTTACAAATGAAAAGCAAAGAAAACGTTAATTCAGAGATCTCCACACATCTGGAACCAAGGAGTCTTTCCGAGAAACTGGAACGTTTGAAGAAAAACTCAGAAATTTGTAGCCGATGATTCAACCACTATAATAATCATTGAGGTCGTAGTATAATAGTGTGTATCGTAAATATTTTGATGTCAAGAAATTTTTAATTTCGTTCTAAGAATAGAACGTATTTGTTTGCATATTTTTTTACATGTTTATAACACATACATTTTTTGTTTATATAAAGGGTTGTGTAACTTCAATATTATTGAATTTTTAGTTTCTATTAGATGTTTTCTTGCTTTTAAATTATTTTAGAATCATTTCCATTTCGTTTCAACTTTATGATATATTTCAGAATTAATGTTTTTTTTTCTACCCGAGTTGCTGTTCATTATTATTGAAAGAACAACTATTTATAATTTCTTTGTGAAATTTTGACATATACTCACTTATATCCTTGATTACATTCACAGTAATACCCAGTGGGGGTGTCGATGCATTTGTGTCCACACTGATGTATCTCGACTTTAGCGCACTCATCAACATTGCAATGTAATGGTTCATCAGAATCATCAGAGCAGTCAGATATCTTATTACAAACCAGGTTATAGTTGATGCATTGTCCGTTGTTACACCTAAACTGAGTAGAATCCGGACAAGTCGTGTTTTCTTTTTCTAAAAACACCGCTATTTAGAAAAGTATTTCTTTGGGTTATTTTCAACTTACTGCAATTGACCTCATCTGATCTATCACCACAATCGTCTTCCCCATCGCATCTGTACTGGTTTCGGATGCATTTGAAGTTCTGGCATGTGAATTCGTTGGTATTACAAAGTTTGTACTTAGAGTTGCATTCTTTCCCTTCATCTGTACCATCCCCGCAATCATTGTCATGGTCACAAACCCAACCCTACGCAAATAATTCATTGGTAAAAGTATATTTATTATTATTATGGTAATAGCATTTCTATTAATTATCACACTCACTTTATTGATACATCTTCCATTGGCGCAAGTGAACTGATCATCACTACAAGGGGCTGGAGTAGCGCAAAGGTGTATCGTAGCGTTTTCATCAGCTCCATCGACACAGTCTGGGTCTCCATCACACAGCCATTTTTTCGGAATGCATTGGGCTCTTCCCCATTCCTTGTTGGCCTCGCACGTATATTCCGTTTCTTCGTCACATTTTCGATCATCTAAGAAGAAAAAAAAACATGATGCTTCTGGGACATAATCATTTTAAAAACAATAAGTAGAGTTCCTGTGCCCTAATCAGTAAAAGAAATTGTAAAATTGACATTTGGGTGATCAGTGACGTAGAGTGGTGAATTGCAAAGGTGATACAGTGAAAATAAGTGAAAAATAGTGACTTTGGAAAGTAAAATTGACAGTGTTTGGAAAAATGGATGCGAAGATTTTGATCTCATGAAGTTTTTATATTATGTTCATATTACACAGCTTTTTGATGTAATTCTTAGAGTTTACCTTACAAATTATCAAATTTGGCGCCCAACGTGGGGCCAGAATGTTTGATACTTTATTGGGAATAATATAAATTAAACTAAAAGTGAAAAATGAACCGTTACAGTTATTGTCTCACTATATTATTTCAATTATTGCTATTGGATATATTTTTCTGCTAAACTTGTCGTTTCCAATACACAACAACCTCATAAAATATTTTATGATTTTTGCAGGCAACATATTTTTATTTCCTGTATTTAATGATATTGTATCTTATCTCATCCTTAAGGTATATCTTGAAAATCTGCGAATCACACTATCAGTACTTACTGCATTCATGTCGATTATCTTCATCACTGTTATCAAGGCAGTCATTATCTCCGTCACAAATATAAATCCGGGGAACACAATTGCCATTATCGCAAGTGAATAGATCACCAAAACATGTACGCCCATCGCTTTTACAGTATTCCGGTGGTTCGTCAGCACCATCACCACAGTCGTCATCTCCATCGCAGTACCTGGTGAGCAAATGAAAAGTTGAATAAGAGAAAATTTATTTCATCTATGCAAAAATACCCACCAAGTAGCAGGGATGCACCGGTGATTCGAACACCTGATGCTGTTCGGCGGGCAACTTCTATCAGCACAATGCAGTGGATTTTCATCTGAATTATCTCCGCAGTCGTTATCTCCATCGCACAGCCAATAAGGTTCCACGCAAATGTTCGTCGTGTCGCATTTGAGGTGATTCTCAGGACATGTCATGTTTTTGGGGCATCTCTTGTGCTCTTCGTCAGAAGTGGAGTTGTCTTTGCAGTCGTTAACCCCGTTACAGACCTGAGCCATGGGGATGCACCTTTTATTTTCGCAAGTGAATTCGCCTGCGGCGCAGGGCGGATAGTCGCAGTCAGTTTCGTCGGATCCATCCTTGCAGTCGTTTTCATGGTCGCATTTCCACGATTTGAATATGCAGCGGCCGTTAGCGCAGCGGAATTCGTTTGTGGAACAAGAGTGGAAAGCTGAAAAAAGGCGTTTGTGGGTGTAGACGGAGCAGCGTGTAGGAAAGTACAAACGTTTTTATAAAAGGGGAAAAAGTAGTCAACAATTATACAAATAAAAAAAAGTTTTCAAATAAATTTCTACCAGTGAAATTAAAAAATATGTCACGGAAAGTGACAAATTTATCAAAACACTATTTGATTTCAGAAATTATGTTAATGCTCGACTTACAAAAACAGATACTCACAACAATAGTTCTCATCCTCGTCGCTATTATCGCCACAATCGTCGTCCCCGTCGCAAGCCCACATCCTAGATATGCACCTGCCATTAGCGCAATAGAACTTGCTCGAGTCACAGCTCAAATTCTTAGCCACACACATCTTCCCTTCGTTGACCAGCTTGGTGTTTTCGTCGCAGCGACATTCGGCCGTACCATTCACGCCAGGATGACAACTCTTCGCGCATCCACCGTTGTTGATCTGACAGGGGTTGACTGAGCACCGCTGTCTCCTGTCCGAGAAGACTTGGATGTCCCTCGGGCTGTCTTCCAGCCTCTTAACGATCTCAATCATGTTGGCCCCGGTGTGTTTTTCCGCTCTGTAGACGCCCCTGAGTTGTAGATCCGTCCAGTAGATGTACTTGCCGAAGACGGTAATTGAAAATGGGTAGATCGTAGCTGAAACCAGCACTTCCCGGTTCTTCCCGCTCAAATCTGATCGTTCTATTTTTTCTCTAACTGCGTCCGTCCAGTAGAGCATCTGCTCGTCATAGTCTATCGCTAGGCCCGAAGGCTGCGCTAGATCTTTGTCTATGATCACACGTTTAAGGGATCCCGCCATTGTAGTTCTGAATATTTTGCCGGTGGTGCCGAATTTTCCCCAGTCGGTGAAGAATAGGGTACCGTTGCAGGGGTCGATAACGATCGCTCTGGCTCGTTCTACCCTGGTGATCATGATCAAGTCGGAGCCGTCGAGATTCATGGCGTATATACTGCGGTTGGAGGAGTCCGTCCAGTAAATTTTCTGTTGAGTCCAATCGTATGCGATACCTGATTAGAAAAGCGAATGTTTATTTAATGTATCATCCCAAAAATAATATAAATCCTCATAATTACAAACTGATGAAAGATCATCGATTTCTCTTTTTAACGTGTTCTATTTTTTTCACAGTAGATACAAAAAGTTACATCTAGCTTAACTCTTCAACTCTCAAATGTGGATGGTGAGTGGTTTTGAATATATGTAGCAACACACTCAGTTCCTATTTCAGAGTAAATCTAGAACAACAATGATTAATTAACAAAAATTACCTTCAGGATTGATGCCCTTATTCTTCAAAGTAACGATGGCCTTACTCTCAGGATTCGTAGCCGACATCTGCGCTATCTTAGCCCATGGTCTGATTTGTGTGAAGAACAGTATCTTGCGTTTGAAATCGAAATCAATTCCCACGACGTTGGTGAGGTTGCCAACTGGAGCGAACGGCACATTAGTAGACCGTGGGTCTAGATTAACGGCTCTCACTTCAGTCCTGGTAGAGAAAACTAGGTACTCATTGACGAAGCTACACTTGCGCCCATCCGTGATATTTCCTGTCGCACAGTCGCATCTGAAACTCGGTTTAGAAACCGTCGCGATATCCTGGGGGAAGGAGAAGCATAGCTGTTCACAGCCGCCATTTCTGTATCTGCTGCAAGGGTTGGTATCATCACTTGGCTGGTTGGTATTGTCGTATATAGCAATGTCTCTCAGACTATCCAAATTGGTTCTCACTCTCGTCGGCAGCGTTGAGTTCCCGGGTTGTTTCGAGGCTCTAAAAATGGCCTTTAGGTTCCTATCGACCCAATATAAGTCGGATTTGAGAACGGCTATGCCCATCGGGTTGGGTAAATTGCGTCTGATAACTTGTCGGTTACCGCCGCTGTAAGATATTCTTTGAATCATATCTAGTTTCGAATCAACCCAATAGACATCGTGATTGTTCATGTCAATGGTGAGATCTTTGGGGTTGCTTATTCCTGATGTTACAACCGGTTGCCATTCCGAGCCATCCAAGTTTGATTTACCTTTGAAGAACGGAGATATTATTTCGTATCATTAAATAATCCAACAATTTAAACATTTTATACATGATCATACATTACTCACTGATCAACAATTCATTGTATTTCAACTTGGAAATTCCACTTGAAGTGTAATTTTCGAATACGTAATAATGAACAATGCAGTTTTTGGAAAAACCATTGGTATTTGTGACATATTTTGAAAATATTGCGTTTTCTCAATTCAGTAAAATTTTGTTGACTTCTGAGAGCTAGGGTATGTTTATTCAGACATATTATGACATTATTTCAAAGAAGGTATGAAAAATGTC
The DNA here is from genome assembly GCA_015342185.1 of Leptinotarsa juncta. Lineage (NCBI taxonomy): Eukaryota > Metazoa > Arthropoda > Insecta > Coleoptera > Chrysomelidae > Leptinotarsa > Leptinotarsa juncta. Next base: position 7,915 of record WOGJ01178275.1, on the reverse strand, counting down.
TCCATAAAGTAAATGAAGATGAAGTTCAAATAGAATGAAGTGTACTCACCTATACGGGGATATTGTCCGTAATCAATCCAGTACAGTATCCTCTTAATAGGATTCACAGCAAGCTCTCTAGGTGCATCTGTTGTGGACTTGACAATTATCTTCCGGTTTCTCCCATCCAACCAACAAACCTCTACGTAATTTTCGTGTGGAAAAACATTCGTGAAATACAAATTTCCTGCTATCCAGTCAACAGCCAAACCACGAATACCGTTACTACCTATGCCATCTTTAATGATGTGTTGTAATTCAGTACCATTTGGCCTGATTCTGAAGATGCCATTCCACGAACCTCTGTTGAACTCCACCCAGTAGATCCAATTCTCAGCGAAATGGACGTCAACGTGTAGAATATGATGACCAGGCCCTGTGATGGGAACCATCGCTTCAGAGCTGTCTTTCAGACTCAAGCCTCTAGCCATGTCGAGTTGTGAGACGACGGCAAACGTCCTGTAAGGCGAACAACTCATACCGTTCTTCTTGTAACCTACACCGCAGACGCAAGTGCTGGATCTACCCTCAGCCGGGATGCAGATGTGTTCGCAGCCACCGTTGCCTTGTAGACAAGGGTGTTCTCCCAGCGGTCTTTTCTTAAAAATAGTGAACGTCTTCAAATCCGGTTCGTTCTCCAAAATAATCCTTTCATTACCGCCCGAAGGTAGAGCGACCTGTACCAATTTCTCGTAAGTAGGATCTAAGTAGAACAGGCGAGATCCCAGCACACCTAAGGCCTTCGGAGACGATATATAGTTTTGTTCGTTCAGGATAGTGGCTCTGTTTTTGCCATCAACGCCAATCCTTCCTATTAAGGCCGGGTACTGAGTACTAAAGTAAAGCGTCTTCGTTTCATAGTCGATGACGAGAGCATCTGGTTTCTCAATGTCGTCCACTAACACTATGGGGTTGCTGCCGTCCATATTTACTTTCCCTATCTTTTGTGGTACGCCATAACCTCCCTCGTCGGTCCAATATAGTTTACCGTCCATGGGGTCGAGACAAATAGCTCTAGGTTTCGCTACCGATGTTCTGTTTCCGTCGTTAGCCAAAATGATAAGGCGGTGTTTGATTTTTCCATCTATTCTTATAACTTCGATATTACTAGCTTTGCGGTTGCCAATGAACAAATTTCTCCCAAGCCAGTCAAAAGCGATAGTGGAAGGAGATCCAACAATGCCAGAGTCGACACCTAGGACTTGGGTTTTGTTTCCTCCTCCATAGGGCGTGCTCCATATGGTACACTGAAACAATGTGATATTCATACACAATCAAATTATAATTTTGATACCAATTTTATGTAGTCGTTGAATTACTATTCTCCATGCAAAACTAATTTGGCACTGATTGATAATCATAGTGAAGTAAGTGAAGCATTCAATTCGTATTTTACAAGCCTTCAAAAAGAACTGAAATTGTAACGGCCTCTATTGAATGAATTTTAAACCTCCTATAAAGTGAAGAAGTAAATATTTCAAATTTGATAGTGAATAAAATAATTTTTTTCATTGAATTGAGGAGAAATATCAGCAAGATGAAAACTAAAATATTGAATGAAATTTCTTCTTGTTTGGCCGTTTATGAAATCATTCACTTTAATATTGTATCTCATACTGTACTTACATTCTCTCCAGTAGAATCTTTGCTCTCAACCCAATATATTAGATGATTCTTCCTATCATAGTCGACTTGCAAACCGTTATCGATTCCGACAACAGCGGTGATAAACCCGGCAGAACTGTCGCCAGGATTGAGCGACACATCAATGATTTGAGTTCCTTTCATTACCATCAAGAAGGCATTGTCCTCCTCGCTGCAAACTCCTCCAGGGTTCAGCTTGAATCCAGGTTTGCACTTGCACGTGTATCCCGTACTCGACGATGGGGAGAGCAAACAAATATGCTGACAAGGAGCGCTTAAACACGAGTTCTCGGTGATGGGTTGCAACGAAGGGTGATGCACGTGTATGCTCAAAGGTTGGGAAATCAAGTGGGAGACCACGGTTTGGTTGTTTCCTTTAAATTTGTGAGCGGATAGAACCCTGTTCAACTGTCGGTCAGTCCAATATAGAGTGTCTTCAAAGAGCGTGAGGGAGTGAGGATGGAGGAGATAGTGACTGCCGGCTAGAACTTGTTGTCGACCGGTACCATTGTAGTAGCAGAAATCTATGAAGTCAAGTTTTGAATCGGCGAAGTAGACCCTCTGGGTCGCTGTGTCTAGGGTCAAACCATTGGGCCAGTAGATTTTGGTGTTGATGATTGTTGAACGATTCGTTCCGTCCATACCAACTCTTTCGATACGTGGGTTCTCTCCCCAGTCTGTCCAGAATAGCCATCTTGCACTACAAATATAGTTGAATGTGATACAAAATGACAACTATAGTTCTGTAGACTAAATTTTGATTTCAATTGAACGGAAAAGAAAATATTTTCGGGTTTGGAGTAATATAATTTCAAAAGTATTGAAAAATGGATTCTAGAGAGTGCGAGTTTATACTGAACCGGTTTGACCTATAATGATCTGAAATTATATTTAACTAAAATAACATTTGATGATTTGGAATGACACCTTTGAAAAACAACTTTCACTCACCTCACGTTCAACTGAAAACATGATTCATACAGACTTACCCTGGGCTTGGATCCAAGCACATTCCTCGAGGCTGTGTGATATTTTCTCTGACTAGCACGATTCTGTTGGAGCCGTTCTCTTTGGAAACCTCAATGGTGTTCAGTTTGGAATCCAGCCAATAGATATTCTTACCAATCCAGTCGTAAGCCAAGCCCTCCACTAGATCCAATCCCGTGGAAATTACGTCCATAGGTTCCCCGCCTTTATCCAGTTTTGATATCTTTTTGAGCTTCATATCCGACCAGAAAATAGTACCAGTGTGCATGTTTGAAGCAGTTGCTACTACGTTTTCTACGATGATAGGCACTCTCTCCAAGCCTTGTTCTTTCAAGTCGGCTACTAGGATTGAGTGACGGTTGGATATTATCAAAAATGCTGCGGAATGGTCTGAAACACAGATAATCAATCAGAATATATGAGAATTTAGGTATTTGGTCAGGTAGTGAAATTGGTCATGTGCTCATATGTTCAAAATTAATTCTGGATATTTACAGAAACTTACTGAATGCTTTACAGGAATGTTTATCAGGTTCTAGAGTATAACCACCGACACAGCTACAAAAATAGGACCCCTTAGTATTGGTGCAACTTTGAGAGCATAATCCAGGAGGATCACATTCGTTCAGGTCTTCACAATTCGTTGCATCTGAGCTCAATACTTCACCGGAGGGGCAGAGGCATAACGGACCCTTAAAATAATAATTTAAACGATGTTTAAACCTTTGACAACTAAACCGTGGGTGCTTCATATACCTGAGGAGTTTGTTTGCAACCGTTAGAACAGAGACCACCTTGATGTTGACATTCTTCGAAAGTGCAGTCTGGTCCCTCGTCTGCTCCATTGGGGCAATCGACTTTACCGTCACAAACGTTGGTTATATTGACGCAACGTTCCGATATGCCAGGACACTGCCACTGGCCATCAGGACATCTGTATGGAGGCTTGACGCATGCGTGAATGTAGCTTTCGTCCAAACCGTCTTCGCAGTCTTGTTTGCCATCGCAGATGTACGACTGAAACGAAGGATTGCGTAAAAAGAACAATCATGGCAATATTTGAAAGAAAACTGCAGGTAAACATCGGCTCCCAACGTGGGGTTCCTTTTCAATGAAAGCGAATGAAGCATTCGAATAGTTCGTGTCACTGTCATCTCTAGCCACTTACCTTAAATATACATTGAGTACTGTTACATTTGTAGAAGTTGATAGGACAATCGATATTTCCACAGGAGTTCGGTTCATCAGATCTATCATCACAATCTGGTGTTCCATCACAATGCCAAGCCTTGGGGATACAAATTCCGGATTTCTCACACTGAAACTGTTTTTCTGGATTACACTGGTCAGGAGCAATGGAAGCTGAAAAAAAAAAGATCAATTAGATATTTGTCTAGCTAGAATAATGTTTCGACGACTATACAAAATCTTTCAATTTTGTATAGTTTTTTGTATAGCAAAACTTCATTCAGTATTCAAACTTCCTTTTCTAATACCAGTTTTTGTTCGAACATTACGTATTCCAAAGTTGTCACTAGAATATACTTATTTAGAAATATGACATGTTGTGAACTGTCATCTATTTGCCAGACAATTAAACAACGGACTTTAATCGCCTGGCAGCATTGAAATATGAAGCCAGAAGAATGTATTGTCAAATTGATAGGGCAATTAATAATAATAATAATAATGTTGTGGATAATCCGCCGACTGCTGATCAGGTGGAATCCTTCTGGAAGGATATCTATGAACACCCGCAGCCACTCAACTTAAACACTCCAGCCCTAGCGCAGTTCGAAGCTTTCAACAGATTCCATCCTGATTCTCGCATTGCTGGGGATATATGGTCGTATTTCCGTACACCAAACGAGAAACGTAGATAGCTATTCTGAATACGCTGTAGTCGAAGAGCATCCGATTGTTTTAAAGCAGGTACATAAATACTTTCGCAACATGAAATTTTTGACATAATCAGAGACTCGCATAGTCTAAGTTTTAAATTTGTATTGAGCAAATCACGATTAGGGAAAATCTGTCTGAGAATATTATAGGAAGATTGGTTAAGGTAGCTGACATGTTTAGTAAAGCGAAGTTCCAGATCAAACCACAATCCTAAATTTTTCATCTCGGCCACGGAGGGAAGTATTTCGTTTTCGATGCGAACTTGAAAAGTAGAGTTGGTGAGCTCTCTGTTCTTCTTAGCTCCGAACATCATTATTGCGGATTTGTCAGAATTGAGCTTGAGCTTATGGGCTGTAGAAGTATCAAAGATGGCTTGGAGATCGTTATTAATATACCACTGAGCAAATGTAGATACAAATATACAAGCTAGAAAACAAGGGCCCAAGGATAGATCCTTGTGGCGCTTCCTTTGATACCGGTAGAGCATCTGAAACAACATCGTTCTGAATAATGAAACAGTTATTTATAATTCTTCAATCATTGATAATATTATTAGTAATTTCCTTAATGCCTCTTGATACCTCTCTCCTACATTAATTTATAACTCGCCCAGAAGATGACACAGTGAGTCGAAACAGCTATTAGCAGTAACTGTTAGTATTGTAGATATTGTAAAGTATTATTCTCACTCTACCCGTTCAATGATTATTTTCTCTGCAGTCACCCAGAATCAACTCGGGGAATGCAGAAATAAAAGTATAAAATACACAACATGTACAGATGGCATAAACCTGAAACGTTTGAAACACATTTTCAAAATCCACCAGTGAATAATCAATTTGAAATTTACATTGAAATTTGATAATTTTCATTTTAATGCATTATTCGGAAATACAATTCAGTAATTAGGATACAATTTGTTGAATGAATGTTCAGACAACGGTAATGGAGTGAATTTGCTGGTTTGATTGGAATTTCATAAACTTGTTCAAATTATTTTGTTTTCCTATCAATACTGTTCAGTTATTATTACATAATGATCAGTTATAGATTTGATGATACTGATTTTCACATTATCACCATACTCGTATATACGTAATCGACATGAAACAACTATATCCGATTGCAATGCAATAATTAATTTTTTCCATATTATTATAGTACTTGATAATATTCACTTAAAGTTAGAGAGAGGAGGGTATCCTTATATCACTTCAATCTGTTGTTGATTATTTGACGAAAGGACATCTTTGTTTTAATGTCGCGATTACAGTTCCCCATTTCATGAATTCCTTTTTCCAAACTCTCAAGACTTGTGTGATTTTCGCTCGTTCTCATCTATTTATACGTTATGAGAAAGTTAATATTTTGTCCTACAAAACGTTTTCTCGTTTACTGTGAGTGAGTCTATTCGACCGCAACCCGCAAGGGTTTATTGTAGCTTACACCTATTCAGATTCAATCAAATAAACCCAGCTTCTTAACGAAGCCAATTAGTTTGTATGGTGAGTGGTCTTTCAGGTCAGATGGCAAGAGTACGGCTCTGCCGAACTCTAAAAACCTGATTCGGTCCCCGGCGGGGCAGGTACAAAGTATTTGCTCTGCTGTTTCATCATTTTCTAAACAGAGGCGACACACACCGTCTTCCGACTGTCCGAGTCTCTGCATATAATGATTCAAATGACAGTGACCTGTTAGAAGGCCTGTTAGAGGTAGTTCATGTCTACTGTAGTCCTACAACTGTTTGGTATCAAGCTTCGAAGGGTGAATAAACGCCTTGGAGTGAGCCAATCCTGGAAAATTCTGCCAGAAGTCCACAAATCTTGCCATCCAGGTGTTCAATGTTTGTTTGGCAAAGCTTAAAGCGATGCCAATGACAGGTTTTGGTCTGATGAAGCTGATTGCAGCACCTTCCTTTGCAAGGTAGACATATAAGCATATGAATGTATATGTACATAAACATATACATTCATACACTTATTTGATTTACTCCCAGTCATGGAAATCTGGTTTAAACTGAAAGGGATACATTTTGAGAGAGAAGTTTTTGTGAGTATTAGTGTATTTGTACTTGAAATATTTGTACAAAGAAAAATGAAAACGCTTGTATTCAAAATATTGTGCGTTTCTGTGATATGTTAGTATTTCAAAGTGTTAGTTAATGTTGATAGTGATTCAAAAGAACCCGTCTGAAGTTTTCACTTTCGAAATGCATATGTGTTACAGTTCCTTTTTACTTTCCGAAGACCGGTTAACAGTTTCGGTAAAAATTACAAAAAAAATTTAATATAAATTATTCATAATCATTAAGTACGACCCACATAATGGTACGTATCGTATTGAATTACCACCGGATGCTGTCTATCATTGAATGGAATAATCAACAGACCATTCATAGTCTTATCGAGAAGAAACATGTGAGTTTACATTTGATGCAAATTAAAAACGTGAAGTGACAAAGTGTCGATGTTTCATTTGGATTGAAGATTCACTAGTCGATTAAATAGTAACAATATGCATCGAAAAGAGTTGATTTGAAAATCCTTCACCCTTAAAGTCTTGCTTTTCTAGAAAAAATTTTCAAAGTAGACAATTTGACGGAATTATTTTACCCCCTACGAGTGGTATATGATACCTCGAAAATATCAAAAGGGAAGGGGACCAAGTTTCACAATACTTTTAATAGCTTTCAATTTTTTCTACCATGTTATCTTTCTAATCTGTTTCATTAGTAACTATTTACAAAATACAGTTCGTGTCTTTTTGATGCGTACGATAACATTTTAGGTTTATATAGTTTGTGTTTCCAACAAAGGTTTTGTAATTTTCAATAGCGTTTTATACAGGGTGTCCCTTGAACATATGCGAATATTCAAAGGTAATAAAAAAGTAATAATAGGCTGATAGAAGTTGATATTTTTCATTAAAAAAATAATTATCAGCTTCAACAGTGGTGTGGGATACTCTTGAAGAGGAAATGATACGCCTATGGATATTTTCTCGAATAAAATTTATATTTGAACTACTCCTCCAGTTTGAGATACATAGTTTTTGAGTAAAAAAATAAGAAACTGCATTGTCCGAGAAATTATTGGAAAATTTTGTATTGAATTCGATCTTAGTTCAGTTCTTGAATTATTCAAGAGTTAGGCGACGACACTATTGAGTTGGAGAATTCTTCTTGTATCGAAAACTGGGTCACTACCTAACTAATTCAAAAACTGAAATAAAATCGACAGCAACAACAGCACTGACCCTTATCACTGATGATATTTTCAAGACATGCGATGGAAAAAAATTCACTTGTCTCATTTTGCTTGATTACAGCAAGGCTTTTGACACA
>WOGJ01178274.1:0-10201 GCA_015342185.1 Leptinotarsa juncta | reverse complement strand
ATCTTGAAAGTTTTGTAATCACCTACTGTTATATAAAATATATTGTGAAATAGTTTGATCTACCAGTAGCTGATGAAGCTGACGTGTATTGAAACGCTTTTTATTTGAAATTATATAATTATTATCATGATATACTTAGAATTAATCTTGATCATACTTGTTGAAGTTGTTCATGTTCCTGCATGATTTTCGTTAAGTTTCTGTTCTTTCTTTTGCAAATAAAACGAGCTCATCATCATCTGCATACAGCTTTGCTGAAACTGTCTTTCTCATGGTTCAGCGGATATTATTCGTAAATATAAAAACACTTTTTGGCTGATTTTTTATTTTTTCCTAAAGGATTCCCATTCTTTGTACTTTGTGTTCTGGTACTGCTCCAGATAATACACTTACTTGGAATTATATCTTGTGGCGTGTCGAAATCTTCACGTATCGATTATTCTCATTATATATTTTAATTTATGTCTAAGTCAAAAAGTTATATTATGAAGGGCTTCTCAGCAAGAATTTCCTACTCCACCTGAATATTTGAGGAACGGACAAGAATATCAGAAATCCCCGAGGTCCGTGACTGTTTCCTCAATTTTTTAAAGTAGCAAAGTTACATATGTGACGCATGATTTGTGGAGTCTCATTAAGTTACATTTCCAGAAACATTTAGATCGTTTCCAATGTACAAGTAAAAATGGCGGAGTTGAGATTTATTGGTAATGAACTCAAATATTTTTGAAATGCCCGTAACTGAATATTTCTATGGGGGTATCTTCCATTTATTACTTTCTGGATGGACTGAGATTTTAGTTGTACGGAAATTCGTTTGTCAACCCATAAACTGATTTATTCAGTTTAGATCAGATAAAATGTCTATTGATGATTTTTTTGTGTAAATGGCAGATTAGGGCTATCTTTAGCCAATTTTTATCTGAAAATTATTTTGTTTTTTAAAGTTAAGTCCAAATGTCGTTGAATAGTATTCAATTAAAGTACAGTAGATGTTTGTTAAAGTTAATATAACAAGGTTAATATGTTATTTGAACCATTTTTTCTTCCGGTGCCTTAATTTTTCTCTCATTTTTCATACTTTCACTTGCTGGACGCGTTTTACTCTCATCGTTATATTAATGTTGGTTAGGATTTCCATTCTATATTTCACCAAACATAGATAGAAAGTAAACGTTTTCAATAGACATCGATATTTTAACATTAGAGAAAAACAAAAACACGCCCTACGTATCTCAACCAAATTGAATTTCTTCGAGTTGCGGACGAAGGAGATTTATTCTTTAAAAGTGATTACAGCATTCTGAGAATTTCCTGAGAGTCGAAGGAAATTGAGAAATATTGCTGCATTATTGTCGCCGGTCCGATCGTGCGCCCCAAGAACCGTAAAACAAATAGCCAGACCTAATACTTGAGGATAAAGTGCCGCCATCGAAAGATCAGGATCTCCGACTAGAGGTGGACGCAAACAAAAAGGAACGGGCTGGAAATGGGATTCTGATATGTGGTCTATATTCTCAGAGTATCAGAAAAATAAGGAAAATGGCAGAGGGATTCAAAGAAATTTCGATAGGCATTCTTCTTTCTTTCGGGAAGTGTTTTCCTTGAAAACGATGGTACTGCTCAAACTTTTGATAACAAATGTAGAATTTTGTTTGAATGTATTTGCCAATATTTATTATCAGCTGTTATTCCGATCTCCAGGATATGCGGTTCCACTTCAGTTTTAATATATTTTTTTTCGCAGGAGACTTTTTAGCTTTTCCTGATAATATGGAAAAAGTAAAACTCATTCATATGAACGATTTTTTGAATATGTTCAGACGAACACCGTCTTAAAAAAATCATAAAACACCTGAGGAGATGTCTGAAGACGGCGTTGATGTAACTTTATCTTAATCGTTTCTTGATATAAAGTAAGAAAGCGGTATAAGTGACTATTTGGAAAGACTAACTCATATTTTGTGGAAGCAAGTGCGCAGGTCGATTATTGATTTCTATATAAATGTCATTATCAGTGTTGACAAAGGTTACCAAATTGAAAGCTTATATTTGGACGCCATCTACAGTAGTTTCTAGGAATATTTTTCCTATTCAACACTTGTCACTGTAGATCAACTTAGTTAAACCGGGATCGAAGACATTTCAAGAATACCAAACAAGCAAGGAATACAGTTTACTTGAGAGTTTTAATTAGGTTTTGCATCCCCCAACTTTAAAAAGAATTGACTAATAGAAAACCCTAAATCAATGTCGAAAATGAATGGTCACTATTTGAAGACCTCAAAGTATCAATTTTTGAAATATTCTCATAGGAATAATAACAAAATACAGTGCCTAACCCAAGGGTTTAATGCACAGAAACCATCAAAGAAAGTCGAGGCTGTTGATTCAGACTTCTACAAATAAACTCTTCTGATTCTTGAGACCTCTAGCAGTAGCCACCCCAGACATATATTTTACAGTGCAGTCATATACGTCCAAGACGATCCTCCACGTTGTGTCCAATTCATTCCTTTTTTTATGCTATCACTGATTGGTTCTTATACTTTTCATATTCGTATGCTTCCTACGATTCTACCTATTTTCATGATCCTGTCTATGATCTTTATAACTCTATAACTCTAAAATTAATTACGATTAACAAATGCCAAATAATATATATTTATTTTATAATCCACTTTTGAATTTATATCTATAATTAACTTAAAAGTTGGGAGTTGTTCTGATGGATGATTTTCAAAAAAATTCATTTAAATCGTGTTTTCTATACCAAACCAGGCACAGAAAAGACCGTTTTATATATAACTTCATCTTTCGCACATACAATCGGTATCAGTTCAGAGCAATTTTACGACTTGTTTCATTAATCCCTTCAGACATATACACCAAGCCCACGGATTTTGAGAATGGCATTACTAAATGTAGATATCTTTTTCTGTACTTCACTCACTCTACGTTACACTACACTATGAAAATGAACTCTATGACTGAAAAGAAGAGGAGTAGGTACTATAGTTAACGACTATTTGTTACCTTATCGTAACATGAAAGAAATAATCAAAATGTACGATATAGACTTTGAATAGCAGCATTCTGATTTTGATTTACTTGTAGAAATATTTTGTGAAAAGTTTTCTGTTGTATTCAAATTGTATCGCAAACAATATAAAATGAAATGTGGAAAAATGAAATGTAATATTGACAAATTAGCATCGAAGGGAAAACTACCACGTCTTCTCTCTTCAAACACAAATTTCAAGAACACAAAAACACTAGCAAGCTATGAAAACGTCTACTCTCGAACAATCAGAGATGTCATTGAAATTGAAAAAGACTTAATAGTATGGACAAGAAGGATGATGCGCAAAGATAACCGGCAACATCCATCTTATCATTTTACGAAAGCAAACAGACCGTACAACCCTAGAATCAAAACCTAGCACATGTTCATACAGGCATATTAATAAAGGCAGGCAAAACAGCACAGGTAATCGGAAAAAAACCAATGGTCGAGTAAACACAGGTAGTGGCAGCATCCTAGTTGAATAGTACTATTCATCCCTTTAAACTAATACACAGGGTTCGATTAAATCAGTCTAGTTCTAAAATCCAGACATCATCAGAAGATGGCTGATGCGACTTTGTCGAAACGTTGGAAAAATGATTCTTGTGTGATTCAATAACACAGAACACGGAGCGGAACTCGAAAAAACAAATCATCATATATTATTCGTGATAAGTGTGCTCCACCCCAAACACTTTTTTTTCATTTCTCAGACGAAATTATTTGTCTTAATTTTTTTATGACAATAAAAAATACATACAATCGTCAATTCTCACCTTATGTTATCAACCCCTATTTTTAATTAGCCATTTTACTAATTTACTAATTTTTAGCCCTGATCATAGATCAGTTATTCCCGCCAGGCGTCTACCGGTGTCACTTCTCAGTAAAGAACATGGATGTGAATGAAGCCGGTTTTCTGTCTCTCTCACACAATAAGCCTTCTCTCATTGCATACACAGTTTCTGGCCACTATCATTGTTTATACATCGAGCGTAGGTACAGTTTGCGATGCCACCGAAGATGTCAATTATCTAACGGAGTTTTAGAACTCATTGCCAAACATGCCACCGCATAATTTATAACTGGAGGGTGTATCGTTCCCTAATTTGAATCTACCACGACTGTGCAACAGCTCGCGATTAGTCATTTAATATTTTTCGAAAAACGTTGTCGCAGCCAGCATTTTGAATGTCATGTTTTGAAGAGAAAACAAATTGATACTTACCACGAATTCGTGTTATAACTACAGATGTGCCAATTTCTTTTAAACCTGTGCAATTTGCAATTAGATTGGTGTTTGTAATGACATAGATAGTCATAGACTTATGAATAGATTCCCAAGGCCAAACAATGTCCTTTTGTGGCTTGGATTTTAGCACACCATATTTTTCACATAGATAATTATACGTGGCATGCTCTCGAGCGGGCAAACCATTCAGTTTGTTTCTGTTGGTTACTATTTTCTAGCCTATACATTTCTTAGAAATGATGCATGTGGCAAAACATCGTAGGTATACAAAAGTATACAAACATATGTGACTGTTTGAATTCGACAACCCCCTGATAAAGACTTCAACCACCCAAGATCGTGTAAAAGGAAAAAGCGTTATGGGTCATCTCATGCAAAATGTTTCGAATCGTGGCGAAAGCTGGACTCAGAGAAAGAATTCATTGTCAATTCCACAGCACTGAGTTATACAAAAACACGTGTTCCCCTTCGTTGTGGAATTGAATCAAATATAATTCTGGATTGGTACACAATATAGTACGAGCATAATAAATAGGTAAGATTTCACTTACATTATCAATGGCGGACATCGATGTTTCGGAATGAGACACTTGCCTTATTGCCTCTGTATAATATTACAAGATGTTCATTCGTGCCTTCCACAACAGTACCTAATGATATTCATTCGGTTATTTGATTTAATGTCAGCTATAGGCATCTTCGAATTGAAGGGGTATACTTTTAGGAAAGGTTTATTTCTTACGAAATAAATGTTTGCTCTTTCTATTTCTCCATCGTCATAGAAAAAATGGGGTTATTTTGTATAGTTTTGTTCGTCCACTTCGAATTTGAAAGAAACTTCTACATAGTCTACATATCTTTATGAATAACATTTTATTGGTGTCTTCGAATTTCCTTCTTTTTTGCAAGAGAATGGAGGACGAGAATAGAAAGCCAAAACGCATTATTATTTCCCCAAAATGAAGAACTCGTGTATTGAAAAAAAATTTAAATAACTCGTGAACTCAAGAAACTATTCAGATACTTATTAATATGTGATGCCAGTTTTATTGCCAACCCAAAACTGTTGGTGGGAGGGTTAAATTCCAAGATATATAAATCCTTATCATTACCCTGTTTTTATGCAATAAGGCGAAAATAAATAGTAGTGACCCTACCGAGAAACAGTCAGTTCAAAAAAACAAACACATTCTTTTGTCTGGAACAATACCCCAATTCATGTTGATGCGATCATATCAGGGCACCATTTGCAATCTATTTACATTATTACCATAATTCATTTTTTATCAATAGCTGTCGACCCTTTACTCAATCTGATACGGGAAAAAAGCTATTCCACCAATCTATATACATCGAAGCGGAATGGCTTTGGTTTGGAAAACAGATAACCTCAGAATAATAAAGTAATTCGGCAAAATGAGCCAGGGCTTTGGAACGGCTGGAAGTCATAATTCGGGAAAATGACGACTATGAATGTTTATGTCCATATCGCGGATACGAGGGTTGTTCAATACTTTTATTTCTCTACTTAACAATGGGGTATCAATTTTAATGATTTGACCGCCTCAGATAGTTCCACGAAATTTTTGAGTATCTGTTTAATAGGAAACGATTTTTTCATCGGACTGCAATCAATAATGATATCCTTTCACCTTTGACTTTTGGTCAAAAAAGTCCACGATCATCAACTTTAATTTTGAAATACGTAACTACCCATCTACCTGAAAACACAAATGCGACCTTGTTCTTCAAAGAAATTCATTTTATCCCTTGATAGTTTGGCATGAAATGTTTGAGATATTTATTTGACAAAATAATTTCGTTCCGTCTAAATAGTTTGCCAAAGGGATCAGGATAGCACCACAGAATATAACATCATCATATTTCAAACAGTTCACACAAAATATAAATTACAATAATAAATTATATACATTCACATTCTCTTGAATGACTCCTTTGGTGAAAACTGCATGAGGATCAAATAATTTGGTATTTTTTAAGCTTATCGCGTTAAGACTGACAGACGATTCTTCAAATTATATATTTCGAAAAAATGAGGTATATACACAATAAATGATAGAATTGTGAACTAATGTTTAATGTGTTGTCAACTTTAGTTACATCTTTTTGAAGAATGAGTTTCCGTTTCTGACATTAAAATCAAAATATGTAGTTAAAGTAGGTTTCACGGTATATTGTATTGGCTAAACGATTATAATAAAACCAATCATAACCTTAAATTGTGAAATCCGAATCAAATAAAGGGAATAGAATCACAATATCACGCTACACTACTCTACCCAATGGGATCAAACCAGATAGTTTATTTCAGTTGATAAGTCAATACCATTTAGACTGAAACAAAATATACATCAAAATTTGTACATAGAGGTGACAGTATGAAATACAATTGAAGTATTTGAGCAGGTTTATAAAGTTAGCAGTTTATATAACTGTTGATACATTTCCATCAAGGTTGAGTAATAAGTACACATCAGTACAACGTCAAGAATATTTATTCAAAATTGAATAATATTCATTGTGCTTCCCCTTATTCAAAGATTTTTCAGGCGGATATGTAAGTACTTGACTATTTGTTCGAAATATATTTTGAAGATTTATAATCTTCGTATAATTCTTCTTATAATTCAAACATGCCATCCAAAAAAGTTAAATAAATTAATAGCAGTATTCAGCATATAGGATTCGTTAGATGGAATCTTCAGAAATTATGTGTTGACGTAGTTTTCATTTCGAATAGTGAAAATATTGTTATGATACGTAACGCACGTTCTCCTGAAGATATACCCCCTCTCAATTCATTCAATGTGTGTTAACCATTACATCTAGGCCACCATCATAAATTATTTGAGCATCTTGTTCTGAATTCCAGGTTTTTTCAAATTGATCTTCCAACTATATATTTTCACAAAGTGTTACTATAGGTTTATTCAAGTATCAAAATAATTCATATTTCAAACATCAAAACTAGATTGTAAGGTAAGGAATACTACTCCACATCAAATATTCAAGGAAGAAAATGGAATTCTCATTTGTCAGTTTGTTAATTCGAAATAAAAGCGACCTTTTATTATTGTTACAAAGCTTTTACATTATAAAGAGATCAAAATACATAAAACTCGTAACGCTCGCTTGCTTTTCATGTAGTTCTTATAACGACAATTTTTTAAAAACATTCATAAAATATCGTATCAGATAACGTCTGAAGTTGGAAAAGCTCTTTTCATGTTATATTGTTTATCTTTTGCCGGTTTTTCTCAAATAGAGAAGTTTTCCTTCCAACAGAAAAAAATTGTTTTAAGCTGGTTGACAAGAATGAAAAATGTTGAAAAATATCGACCAATTGAGTCCAACGGAACTGACTACTTTTTTGAAAATAGTTCATCCAAGTTAACAAAATATTGTTCATTCTCCTCAATCTTTCAAGGATATATCCAAAACAAGCGCGTGTCACCACCATGTGCGTCGAAAAGAGTATTGAATTTCTGTTGATTGGAAAAGAGTGCCTGTTTTGGATTCATTCTACGCCAGATTTACTTTTCATTTTTGGGAATATGATCGGCGGTCAGTTTGAATTATCAGTAATGTTTCTGACGCTAGATTACATTCAATCATGCCTGGCTTTTCTTCGTTTCTGGTTGAATGAACCCCCCCCCCACACGTTGATCCTAAAACTCAATAATTTGAATCAAGAAATTTTGTTCAGTAGGACGCTTATCTTAATTTTCAATATTTCATGTCCACTATAGGTATAGTCTATCCATTCCCAATTAGAACGGCAATAAAAATAAGAGTACAGTTATAAACATTTCTTGCCTCTGACCCCTAGTCGCCAGATAGTTAGTAAACGTGCTATCAAATGTAGTTGAGGAATAAAGGCTCGGCTAGCTGGACTGGCTGAATACTAATTTGTTGTCCATTTCACAATATTTCTTTATTAGTGCCGTGTTTTCGAGGGGGTTAGGTGAGGTAGTGAGTGGTTTTGCAAATTGGTTTTTGAAAACTTTTTCTAGAGATCAAATACCCTAACACCAAACTGATATTTTTTCACTCGACGCGCGTTTCGCTAACGTTAGCATCTTTTGGAAAAGCAAATTGATACTGAATCTAAAGACAAGGGTTAGCTGTTTATATACCTGAAGTTTTTTGGTCCAATGTGGACTTTATTTGTTAAATGATGATTATCCTGATTGATTTTTCGGTAATTAACTAGTGCAACCACTACCTGCAAATTAATTTATCAACAATAGATTCAAAAGCTGTTTTTCCGTTAACCAGTTATCGCACCCCTACGAATGACAACCCTCAGAAGTCGAATCTTGTGCAAGCTAAGGACCAGCGCGGTCTTGCCATTTAATGTGTGATTCCAGAAACGGGATGGACGATAGCAAGTGAAAATAGATCGTTCAGCCTGCGGCTTGAACCACCGACCAACACGGCGATCGATTCGGTGAGTTAACAAAGCACCCACGTCGAACCGACCGGCCAACAACTGATGTGTTCTGATTACAAAGTATCCAGATTATTCATAACTGTTCAATTTAACCCCTAACACTCAAAATGTAAAATGCAAATAATTTGCGTTATTTATACTGAAGAGAATCACACAAGAGTATAAAAAAGTACTTTTGAATTCATTGCGATGGCAAAAAAGTCAAAACTTGTTATGATTCTCTTCTCAGATGGGTAAAAACCCATTAGAAAGAACAAACATCGAAATTAAATCTAAAGAAATAAACTTCAAACGTTCAAGCCATTCTCGGATATACCCACACAGTAGGTTGAAGGGAACTGACGCCTATCAGAAAACAACTACCCCCCTGGCTAATAACACGAAGGGCGTTGGATTAAATCCGACAGGCGACCGACAGGAGCCCGAAACCGGTCTGCAACTGTGCCCGTTCCAAAACTGAAGGTCGACTCTTTCAGTTGTATTGCCATTTATATATGCAGAAAATTTTCTGTGGAGATTCCTGTACTGACTATTCTCAGGACTAGGCAAAAAACGACCTTCGTCGACTTTATCGAAACACGAGCACACAATTTTTATGCTGACGGAATCAATCGTCTTGTGTTACATTTGAAAAAATGCAGATTCAAATGACGCTCATTTCGCACGAATTGAGTATTTAATGAGATAATACTGAGTAGACTCATGAAAACGTAAAATACTTTTGAAACAACCTGATATAATTATAATATGCGCTGTAGCTGAATTTCCTTCAAATATGTATTTATTCAATCGGCGATTACAGCTGGATTCAATTAACAGGCTTTCAAATGAAAGATTGCAGAAGGCAAAAAATTGACCAAATCAATTACCTCATCATCCGTTCAACTGATATGTTTAATATTAGAACTGCCGTATTCGATTACTTCATAAGAAAAGATACAAATTAGAACCTGTCGGGTAACCTTATTTGGTAGAAACCGAACATAATGTTTTTGAATCTATGAATTTCATTAGCTTGGTTATCTGTGTGAAATATTTGTTCAGTTCATCGATGTTCATCGATTAATTCCATCGGAGTTGAGTCAACAACCAATTTAATTTTTGTTTTTGTACACAATTCGGATATGAGTTCTACTGTAATATTTTAATTCACTGTCTGACACACCATCACAATTGAATCCAACTTAAGTTGCCTTAAAATTGAAAAATAAGAAATAAAAGTTTATGCCACTTGTATTTGTAACTAACGTTGATTAAGACAATGATATTTTATCGAAACTCATTCTTAAACATCCACAAACCGACTCAATATCAAATTCATCTGAACCTTCACTTGATCAAACAAGTAATTCAAAGTTTCAAGTTTCTGAACGACTTTTTCTAGCAACAGTGACAACGTTCCGCACTG